>JAIOUR011539906.1:0-12269 GCA_020711275.1 Calotes versicolor
GGAACGCTCATCTGTCTAACCTTTGGTTTGCTCAGCTGGCTGGAGGCTTAGTCTGCATTGTGAGTTTGCATTCAATGCTCTTTACACCTGTAGACAGACAAGACAAGGAGCTCTAAATGGCTCACCAACAAAATCATTTTTTCACCCCATGGAAATTAAATACTTCTAATAAAAAGGTATGCACATACTGAGGTTAGTAGGAATTGCTTTTCATACCGAATCCAGAATTAAAGGCATAGAAAAACTGGCAGTAAACTGAGTCTCAGAGTGTTACATTCATTTAGAGAGCATGTTTATTTTTGACACATGCCTCAATTTTGCCAGTGGTGCCATCAGTCCACTCTCTTAAAGTTGAAAAGTATGTGTATTTCCATAACTTGTTATACATAATTAAGGAATCTTTCCCTTGGATTATTTCATAATTTGTAGTAAGAAACAGGGTGGCAATGGTCGGAATTCTGTTGGTGCTCCCATACAGTATACACAACTTGCAACAATAAATTGCAGGCAGCATGCTGTGAAGTGTGTCTGTCTCAGAGTGAGTCAGTGGGACAGGAAGTGATAGTTGGTGAGAAGAAAAGGAGTGAACTAAACTGGGGAACTTGGAGCTAATTCTGTTCTGTGATTCCCTGCATTTTTGCTGTACAGCTGGAGGAATTTAAGCAAAATCCAAAAGTGCAACACTATCTAGTTTCTTCTCACCCCAGTGTTAGCTGGGGGATTTTCCACTGAACATAAAACTAAGTTGAGCTAAATCTAGTTAGGCTTCAAAGCCTTCTAGGTTAGAACTTTGGTCTAGATGAGCCACATTTAGGTAGAGCTCATAGACTAGGAATTCTGAGACTTGCTGTCCAAGACATGTTCAGACACTTTGTCACACTTGTAATTAACACACAGAGATGGGAACAGGAAGTGATTGTTGTTTCCACCTCAACACTTAAGTGTAGACTAGGCTAATTGCTCCCTTGTGTAGCCCTCAGCAGGATACCCAGGATATCCAATATTATTCTAATGTATTAATCATTGTTCGTTGCATGGTTGATGGGTTTTTTAAATGATGGTTTCTCAGTAGGATCAGTTCATAAATTCCTTTGCTTATGTGGGATTGATTACATACTCCTGGCATGATGGCAGGTATGTTATGAACAGTGTTAGATTCTTGGGATTGAAAATTCATTCTTAGTAAGGGTTGAGTTCAGGAATTCCTCATTCTTCTTACCTTTCTCTTATTAGAATGGAAGCTCTAGCTGCACACTCAGCAGATGCACATAAATGTACTTTCTTATTATACAGCCTGTCATTCATTTTCCCCATTACTCTGCAGAGAATAATCAAAACAGAGCCCTGCTCTAAAACATTAAAACAGAGGGCTCCCATCTTTATTAATTCCCTCAGGAGCAGTGCAAGTAAAACATTGCTTAGATTCATATTGCACAGCAATTAAAGTACAAATTAATTACACAAATACTGCAATCTCACCATAGCAATTTAATTTAGCAACGATCACCCTGTTTACATGGGTGTTTTGCTGTCTCTGCTGCAGAAGTGTAGTCTTGGCAACAAGGAAAAGAACAGGGTCAGAGAACTAGAAAACAATCCAGCTGACATGTCAATTAAAGATGAAGTCCATTGCGCAGATAATAGCATAGGAAAATTGGTGGGAAAAGAAATTACTTTACTTTTAACAAAACTGCACCTAGAGTCAAAAAAGGTTCCTTCCAACAACCGTGCTAGGGACGGGTTTTCTACGGAGAGGGACCAGAGTAGAGCAAGGTGATCTCCATCTTTCATATGGCTTAACAAAATCAGAAGAGTCCTTCTGGTTGATATTATACTCTCTTTTGGTTCTGCATTCTGTCCACGCCGTAGCCAAGCATAGGTAGGATGTGATCAGAGCAGCACCTTCCCTCTTGGACTTCTTAATGCTTGCCATAAGGCTTATGCATAATATTCTCCCTCCTGGTATGCAAAATCTTCAGTGTTCTGTGTCTGAGGCTTCTGACATGCAAAGTTGTGATATCTCCTGATTCAGAAAATGCAGTACAAAAGTAGGCTCCCACAAGTGGTTCAAGACAAGCTTGTGTTTGGAGAAACAGACAGTCTTTATTCATTCAGGAATTTCTATTTCAAATAACCTACTCATTGCATTGCCTTATTGTTCAGTTGCACAGTCGAGTCCGACTCTTCGCAAACTCATGGATCACAGCATGCTAGCCTTCCTGTCCTCCACCGTTTCCCAGAGTTTGCCTGTGTTCATGCCTGTTGCCTTGATGGCACTGTCTAGCCATCTCACTCGTGGTCATTCATTTCTCCTTTTGCCTTCAATCTTTCCTAGCATTAAGGTCTTTTCTAGTGAGTCATTGCCTAATTTGGCCTTAACATACTGGTACCTCTTGCATATCAAAGCCAAGCTCTACCTTCTGCCATTTGATAGCCCCCAGTTGGTGTGTGTCTCTCACTGAATTATGCAGGCTTTTTCTCTCTTGAAAGTTTCATTCCATCATTCCTCGTTATGCTGCAGTTCCTGGTGTTGTTAGAATAAAAGTTCTCATTGTGGCATACCTCATCTTTGATTGCTCTGTTTGGAGCCATTTGAGGCTCCTTGCTTGTAGAAAATGTGAGGGAGGTATACACTTTGTGCAATTTTGGATCTCAATAGGCTAATCTTCTTAATCATGAACTGAGGAGGTGGAAGAGACCCAACTGATCATCAAGTCCAACTGTTGTCAAAGAAGTATTGAACTTCTAACCTCTGGGTCTGCAGCCAGTACATCATGGAGCTATCACCCTTGTTTCAAGTGTATCCAAATCCTGGAAACATTTATAATAAAAACATCATTAGGTGAGAATAAGCAATGTCCCCCTGCTCTTGTAGGGAAGTTTACCTCCAGAATATGGCTAGAGTTTGGGTATGATAGCTGAACTCTCAATGCTAGAGGTCGCTTGTGGATTTGTTGGTTATGTGTCCATCTAAGATAAGGGTGTCAAAAGTGTGGTCCTCCAGATGTTCTTGGACAGCAACAGCCAGAAGCCTTTGCCAGCACAACTAGTAGTGAAGGCTTCTGGGAGTTGCAGTTCAAGAACATCTAGAGGGCCATACTTTGGACACTCCTGATCCAAGATCTATGAACATTTATGCATTTGAAGTATGTATAACTGGGCTAGGAAATTATTTGTTACTGTAAGAAGATTAGTTTTCCCCTCCTGTTAATAGCAAAAGGCCCTGTCACGATGTGGCTGCACATACAGCAAAGTTAGCATAAGAGGAAAGTTACCATTAGAATGGTCTTTCTCAGCATGTCCTGTGTATTCTATCTGAAGGCTTGCTCACAGTTAATTAACATGAGTTCTAAGGAATTAGAGAGAAAAATACAAGTCTTTAAGGATTCTGAGACTGGTACATTGAATCAGGCCTTTTCATAACCCAGCACTTGCCAATTGGAGAGGGAGCCAAATGCAAAGATAAAGAAGAGCACCTTAACTGAATCTGCTACTTTTGGGCTTCTGATCATAAAAATGCTTGCTAAGCAGAATGTATTTACAGGGGCGAAAGATCTTTTCCTAAACATGTGAAAATCTGATAGATGGAATCAGTGTATGAGGATGGGCTGATATCCACCTCTCTTCCCTAGTTTGTTTTAGCTCTTCACAAAGTGAGACGTAATACCTGAACAGGATGGAAATATGGACCAAATCCAGTATTCACCCTAGCTAGAAGAGATCTCCTAAAATCAAAGTACCATATATAGTCCAAAGTATATGCCAAGTTGTCAGCTCCCTTTTTAGGGCTGAATCAATAATAATAAGCCTGTTTTCTGGTATCTTCCCCGTTTGGCCTCCACTTCCAAGCTAATCGACCAGCAGAAAAGGCCAACCAGGTGGGTGCATCTCATTAAAAATGACTCCCTGTAAGTTGCATCTCATTAAAAATGTCTCCCTCCCTCCTACTCCCAGAATGAAACAGGAAATTCAAATCATGGGATGCTCTAGCCGTCTGAAAAGACATATTATGCACCTCACAATTAGCCTTATCTGCTAGTCTGATCAGCTCACAAGCGGAGGCCAAGAAGGGTAAGACACCAGAGAACAGGTAAGTGGCTTATTATTATTGACTTGAGTATAAGCCATTTTAATGGATTCTGGTTGAGGGAAACCTATTGGCTCACCATATAGTTGAGTCAAGACGTTTTCCCAGGTTTTTGAGACAAAAATAGGTGTCTCGGCTTATACTCAGGTTGGCTTATACTTGAGTATATACTGTGTAGTAAGTTAAATTAGCAGAGAGTAACCATTTCTGCTCTTTTTCCATAGATTTATGGTAGGCAGTACAGTGGTACCTCTAGTTATGATCACAATTGGTACATAAAGAATGGTCTTAACTTGAGTTGGTCTTAAGTCGAAACAATGTTTCCCATAGGAATGCATTGTAATGCTATTAATTGGTACAAGTAGTTTTCAGATTTCAATGCATTCCTATGAGAAATACAGTGGTACCTCTACTTACAAATTTAATTCGTACATGGATGGTGGTCTTAAGTCAAGTTGGAACCCACAGGACCTAATGCAAAAGCAGTTAATGTATCTGCTTTTGGCAGGGAAGGATATGTTTTTAAACCCTAAAAGACTAGACAATCTCTCTCCAAAACTAACCATGGGGGCGAAGGAGTGACAGAGAAGGAGCCTCTTCGCTGACCAACAGTTAGCTGAAGGGGAAAAAGTGAAAAGAGTTAAAATTTTGTGCCTTTTTGGTTGTATGTCAAAATTGTGGTTGTAAGTCGAGGGAAATTTGTGTAACCACCACTGCTTATAACTTAAAATGGTTGTAAGACAAGCTGGTTGTAAGTCAAGGTACCACTGTACTAACTTTGGATTTAACCGATTGTGGTGGGGGGTATACCAAAATTTGGCTTATTTGATTAACACTATTGACATTGAACACCGTAGATGTTTTATTCAAAATACTCAAATCATTGGCCACTATGCATTTTAATACATCTGTTCCCATTCCAGTCCAAATATATCCTTGGAAAATGTTCTAAAGCACAGGGCAGCAGCTCTTAAAATGGAATCTATATCTCCGTTGAATTCACAAAATGATCTAAACAAGCCATTCTCAAAAGGGGTCATATGGTCTCCTGGGGGGTCCCTGGCGAATTTGAAGGGAGGTATTCTTCCCATACCATATTATAAGGTTTGTTACATGACCTATACATTCTTAATTTGGTGCACATTTCTTTTATAGTGTGTTTATAGGCTGTGGTTTAAAAAAGGTTGAGAATCGGTGGTCTAAACAACCAATTTAGCACTGAGTAAATATGCTCAGTGAATTAGCTACAGTAAACAAGTACCCTTGGAAATCAAGCTAGAAAAGCTATCATATTTGAGTATCACTTGTTTCTCATTAGTCCGGAACCCCGACTTGCTACATTCCATCCTTATATTAAAAGAGACCGCTGTGTGAGATAATATAGAAAGGGACCCATGAAAGCTGCACTGAAATTAAAGCATGCTGTCATAAAAGGATTACTGTGTTTTCAAGTCACAAAGCAGTTTGTGAAAAGCACAAATAATAAACAATGTGTGTTTTGTTTTGAATCCAAAGCAGGAAATTAGCTCTGCAGGTAGGAGGCAGTTCAAACCATTAGCTGCATATGCTGATTTCCTGGTGGTTGACAAGGTGAACTTTTAGAAAATAGAAGTAAGGTTAGATGAAAAGGCAGGTTTATTCTGGACAGAAAGCCGCTGTAATTAATATACATCCCAGCCTGCTGGTCCAACAATGCTAGGCAAGTGGTATGCCAGGGAAGACCTGGGAAGTAATGTGTTATAAATAACATTACTTACTTCTGATCTATTATTTATTGGAATAACAAGGGCATAATGAGGATCCTTTTGTGAAATGGCTGAATCAGTGGTAACACTGCTACATTTTTGTGTAACAATGAGTGAAGTTTCCTAATTAGTTGTTACTTTTCAAGTGTGAATGTTTTCACATTTATGTTTTTAAAGAAGCCAATAACCAAAATGTAACTCAAGAGGCAACATATTAGCAAGGTGTCCTTTTCATCCATTAAACAGGAAGAAGTTATTTCAAAAAGCACTATGAGGCAAGTTATGACTGTTTTTCTTAAAAAGTCATTGCCCCTAGCATTACACTAGAATTAACTACAATTAGATCAAAATAACTTTGCCTGCTGGGTATGGCTGCAGGAAGTATATCTCACCAGGTTTTTACTGATCAATTTCCTTGCCACAGTTCAAAGATGTGGTTTGAATCTTTAGTCTTGCTTAGGAACAATCTAAAGCAGGGGTGCCCAAAAGTAGATTTCCAGATGTTTTTGGCCTACAACTCCCAGAAGCTTTCTGCACTAGCAGTGCTGCTTTAGCACTAGTTGTGCTGGCAAGGGCTCCTGGGAGTTGTAGACAACAAGCATCTGGAGATCTGCTTTTGGGCACCCATGATGTAAAGGCTTGGTAATCTAAAGGTTCATCTTCTCCACATAAACTTCCCTTTGTCTTTTTGACTTAGGTCCAATATTATGCCCTCCTTACAACTTACAGCAGGGGTGGCAAACATGTGGTATCCCAGATGTCTTAGAATGCAATTCCCAGAATCCCTAACCTAGCTTGCCAATTAGAAAGGACAGTTAGAGTTGCAATCCAAAACACCTGGAGTGCTAGAGGTTCACCATTGCTGGCTCAGAGCACAGTTATACCTTTTAATTTAACTGAATTACAGACAGGCCTGCCCAAGGCCCTTTTTCAAGTATGAGGCACAGTGGCACTCCTAAATACTCATTAAAAAAGGAATATCCTTTGAACACCCAAAGCAGTATATACTCTTGGGAAGCTATTGAACTGCAGGGAATGCCTTTTTTATTATTTTATTGTCTGGATGCCCAATATTTAAGAATATCTCTACAAATATGTACAAACTTGTCCAGAAATAAACTAATGCTGGTCTCTATTGTCTCCTCCACAAGCTAGAAATATCTACAAAAACTTACTTTCACCTTCAGAACTACCAATGAGACCTCAGTTCATAGCTTTTCTGAGCATATGTAGCACAACGCAGGGTGTGAAAATGCCTTCCCCACTTCCCTGTGGCTGATCTACCAAGAGTATATATAAAAAGCCATGGAATTTGTCTCCTGTAGGTATGAATAGTCCTTTGATTTTCTCACCCATGAGCTCTTGACCGCAGAAAGTTAATAAAGAGCAGATGTGGTATCGCTTGATTTCCACCTGAAGATAACTGTGAAAACTTTGTGACTGAAGCAAAGCTCAGTAGAAAAAAAATCTCGGCTGCCAGGAAAGTTCTTTATAACTACTGGTCTCACAAGAGAAGGTGGAGGGAACAAAGGAGAGAGCTTAGAGGGAGAGGGGTGTATCCAGTGTGCAAGTACTGTCAGTAATCTTTGACTCCATTACCTGAAAGAAATTGACAAAAGAGAAGACAGTACTTGCTATTCTTATGAGAAGAGTTTGTTCCCACTTCAGTGCAACGGTAGAAGGTTTCAGATGTTGCTTGCCCCCAGGTTCTTAGCTAAAACGAGGTGTTTCTATATAGGTACACTATACTTTTACCAAAAAAATCTAAAAATGTAAAGAGGAGGACTTGCTAAACTCTGGAATTCCTAAACTCAAAGAATCACGGAAGAGTTAATAGTAGATGAGGAGGACAGATCACTATTCTTTATGGCTCTTGATCAATAGTATTTATGGCAAAAAGAAAGGAACTTTGAATATAGATTTGAATATGATTTTCTTAACAGAAGGGAAAAAGTGGTGATGCCGTCCAAGAATAAGATCCACTGTAATCAAGAAGATAAAATAGATCACATTGAAAATAAGGTTTTAGACATGACTTGGGTCACTCCAGATTCCCTGCTGTAATCAGTCACACTTTGAAACACTGATCACTTTTCTTTCCACAATATGCAAAAAGCTTCATTCTGCAGAACTAGAAATGTTTGCCTTTCTGTACTGTGGTATCCATGCATGTGCACACACGCAAACAGACACACAGTAAGCACAAAAGAACCAGTTGATTAATCAGAAAGATGCATACAACCCATTTAATGCTGCCAGTTTTTTTTAGTTCATGCAACAGTTTGTGAACTTACAGAGATGTACAAAATCCCTTCTCAACAATGCTGAAATTTCTCTGAGCAAAATGAAAATGGTTTTCCTTGACTCATGAGGAAAGTGCTTTTTTTTTTAAGGAAGATAGCCCGGGTCACAATTTACATTCTTAAGTTTAAGCAATGTTATGTGTAACCCTAAAGTGGTATAGTGGATAGAGTAGGACTCTGGAGAACAGGGTTTGAATCCCTGCTTAGCCATAAAAACTCACTGGGGGAATGGAACTAGTATAATCACTCAAATACCTCACTTACTCCAAAAGGTCAACTAGGGGTCACTGAAAGTCATCTCTGACTTAGAAGCACAGAATAGACTCTCTCTCTCTCTCTCTCTCTCTCTCTGTGTGTGTGTGTGTCACACACACACACACACACACACATTGTGTTCAATGTTTAAGATGAAATAAATTATTAAGGAGTTTGTACAGAATGCCACTGGTTCTCTCCAAATTAAATCGATGAACAGTGAAATGGTAAATTAAGTTCTAAATTAGTTATTATAAAATGATATACACTGGGGGTGGGAAAACAGCCTTCAAATACAGATGATTAGCAATGTCTGAACTGTTAATAACCAATCAGGGGAGAAAAGACTTTGGCTTCAGGTACTTAATGAGCATGCCAATAATAGCTGGGATTATAAGAAAAAGGACATAACCACTACTTAAATGTGTTGTACACAAATGTTCATCCTAGAAAAGATGTTTTAGGCCAGGCATGTCTAAAGTGTGGCCCTCCAGATGTTCTTGAACTGCAACTCCCAGGAGCCCTTGCCAGCACATCTAGTGCTGAAGGCTAGCACAGATAATGCTAAAGGCTAGCATAGGTAGTGCTGAAAGATAGCACAGATAGTTGCAGTTCAAGAACATCTTGGACATGCCTGTTTTAGGCAATAAGTGTTCTATTTTTTTAAAGATATCGTATTTTACCACATAACAGTCACCACCAAATAATAACGGCACTCTTTTCCAAGTCTAAAATTCAGTACAAAATCTTTCATCACATAATTTTAAAAAGTTTCCCCTAGTGGTTGCACCCCACATTTTGGGGGTGGAGAAATTGACATAAAATCTGTGACTATTATGAGATGAAATGCCAGATTCCTGGACAGCAAATCTTGCTAGTTTATGCTTTAGAATCAGGTCCAACCCCAGAAGCATTTGATATTGAACGAATCATGTGCCATCAAGTTTAGTCTGACTTATGAAAACCTTTTGCAAAGTTTTCTAGGTAAATCGAGTCAGAGTGGTGTGCCTTCTTCTGGGGGACATCTTGGGATTATACAGCTTCCCTATGGGCACACAGATTGGTTCTGGGATACATTGCAGGGAAATAAACTCCCAACCTCTGGCTCTCCAGTCAGATACCACCTAACTCACTGAGCTGCCCACCTAAGCTTTGTGATACTAACCCATTTCCTCATTACCTCATCATTGGGAGAAAGGATCTGAAGTGGGATGGAATGCAGTGGTGTCAGAATCTGAGAGACATTTGCGGTGCCAACACTTGAAAAAAACCTATTTACATAAATGCATAATTATTGAGGTAAGTGGTTGTATTGAGAGAGCAGGAAACGATGAGACAAAAAGGAAGCAGAACACCACCCATACTGTGGCCAGCCTTTTAATTACAAAACACCAGCCATTTGAGATGACGTGAAGTAGGCAGCACCATGACCCGTTCTTTTTGGCCGCTGGCCAGGCTGGCTAGCGGAACTCATACGAGTAACATTTTCCAAGCCAAGTTGGGAAAGAATTCTTTTTTCAAAGCATTTTCAAAAGAAGTGGTGAGTCTTCCCTCCCCCGCTCCATTTTACAAACAGAAAACAGAAGCAGGGGGAGACACTGTGGGCTTCCATCTCAGCCGAGATGATGCAGCACAAAGCCTGGCAAATTAGGTAAAGGGAGGATCCTCGGCAAAGCTGAGGGATCAAGGAGGAATTTCACAGATGCTGCATCGTGGGCAGCATCTGACAGGCCTTTGCAATTTGCTGGTTTTTCAGCTCCAATGCAAAGTGTTTGATCAGAGCATCTGGGTGATTGAGCATAAGAACTGGAGGCATTAATGTTTCCTAGCCTTTAAAAGCAAATTTAAAAAATGACTGAATTGTGCGTGCAGAGATGGAGTTCACTAAATCCAAACCCTCTGCTCCATTCCCACCCAGACAGTTAACCAGAGGACAATAATATGCCCTTGAACTGCCTCTTGCTTCCTTCCACTGCTGAGGTTCTTAAGCACATAACTAATTTAATCTCTTGCTTTACAATGCCGTTTACAATACAATGCAACAATATTGTTGTTGCTGCTGTTGCTGCTGCTCAATGCTGACAATAAAGCTATTCATATTTCAGAACCATTCTGGTTTCTTTTCTTTTTGTCATAGTACTTCTACTGCTGCTGTAGACTGTGCCAAGGTTTATGCAGAGCACCCCTCACCCACTCGCTTGGGCATTTGAATGCTCTGGTTGTTTTAAACAGGGCACTTTCCACTTCTCCTGCAGAAAACTGAAGGTCACACAGGAACTGTAAGCGTCTGCCCTTTCCTAAGAGTGTATTGGCCACTGAGTATGACCTCTTTTAGGCACGTGTAAATACTGAATTGCAGAAAGAACCAAGTATGCTTAATTCCACTCCTTTCACATAATGAAATTGTTGGCTTCTACTTACAATTTCTACACCGTCAACATGTGTCCGTGAAGTGAATTCTGATAAATGTTCATATCACTGCAAGTAAGCTCATGAAAAGGTTGTTAGTTCTGCATAAATCATAGCAATTGTTTATTTATTTGCCTACTGTTTATTTATTTAAATTATTTTATAAAAAGGCCTCTTGTACTGGAAGAATTTAAATATGTAATAAATGTTCCTGGGGTTGTAGAACCCAAATGATAAAAAGCAGTGGGGTTTATTTTATAGCAAAATTATTGTTTTATTTGTTTTTTTCTGTATAGAAGCATTCAGTGATACAATAAAAAAGCTGTAATGCACACACACACACACACACACACACACACAGAGAGAGAGAGAGTATATCTCATATATTAATATTGAAATAAGAAGGGTTAGGAATAGAAATGGAAGAATAGGTGATACTTTTATAGGCCACTAATAAAAAAATCATCCTTTTTATTTTTTTTATCAGTGGCCTATGAAGGTATTAGTTATTGCCTATTCTTGCATTCATATATTAATAGTATATTACACTTTAACATACAAAGCCTATGTAGATTATCTTTGATCAAATATAATTGAACACAATATACAGTACACAGAAAACACTCAAGACTCCTAATTGTATGGTAATTAATGCTGATATTTACAATCATTACCATGATCTACTGTACTTAGAGAATATTCCCATCTATAGGCAAATTTCTGAGTGTGTATCCCTACTTGGATGAAGAAATGGTTGCTGAACATGTCTAGTTGCTTGCCCATATATGTTGTGAATCCGGTCTATTGTTTGTACTGAGGTGCCACAAAAATGTTAAGAGCTTCCTATAGTGAAGTGTTAGTTCATTCTTTGGAACAGGCATCTCAGCCTTGTGGCCCTCCAGATGTTTTTGAACTGTGACTCCCAGAAGCCTTTGCTACTAGCCATGTCAACACTAGCTGTGGTGGCAAGGGCTTCTGGGAGTTTCAATTCAAGAACATGTGGAGGGCCATGAGTTTGATATACCTGGAATAGAAGGTCTTGTTAGGGTCACATAAGGGACATTCCATGTCAAGTCAGCCAATGCAAAATGAATTTTTCACTGGTTGATTTGACATGGAATGACCCATGCACATATACCCAGGTGTGTTGCTAGCTGGGGGAAAAAACTGGGTTTTCAGTTCAATGGGTGTGATCCAAGCAACAGTAGGTGTGTCTTAAAGAGGTGTGCATATCCATATACATATCCATGTTTTTAACACTTTAATGTTATGTCAACTTCAAGTATTCAATTTTTTCTTGCTTAACACACACATCAGCATCTTTCTGCTGCTGAGACTGCACTGTCCGTGAAGATTTTGTTGCTGACATCTGGATTGTAGATAGATAGATAGATAGATAGATAGATAGATAGATAGATAGATAGATAGATAGATAGATAGATAGATAGATAGATAGATAGATAGATAGAT
>JAIOUR011541014.1:0-12251 GCA_020711275.1 Calotes versicolor
ATCCCTAGCATTGAGTTTGCTTTTTTCATCGCTGCGGCACACTGGGTTGACATTTTCATTGAGCTATCCACCAGGACACCATGACCCCTTTCCTGGTTTGTTGCAGAGAATTCAGAGCCCATCAGTATATAAATGTAATTAGGGTTTTTTGCCCCAATATGCATCACTCTGCACTTACTAATGTTGAAGCTCATTTGCCACTGGTTTGCCCACTCCCCCAGTGTCGAGAGATCATTCTGATGCTCCTCACAATCTCTCTCTGTTTTTACGAACGTGTATAATTTAGTGTCATCGGCAAATTTGGCTACCTTGTATTTATTCCTACTTCTAGATCATTTATGAAGAAGTTGAAAAACAAGGGTCTCAGTACTGAACCTTGGCGGACTCCCCTCTTTAGTTCCCTCCATTTGGAGAAGCGTCCATTTAGTGCTACCCTCTGATTCCTGCTCCTTAGCCATTTTGCTGATCCAGATCAAGACTTTTCCCTTTATCCCATGACTGGCAAGTTTATTCAGGAGTCTTCAGTGTGTGACCTTGTCAAAAGTCTTCTGAAAGTCCAGATAAACAACGTCAACTGGATCTTCCTTATTCATGTGCTTGTTGGCACTCTTAAAAAATCCAGATTAATGAGGCATGACTTGCCCTTGCAAAAGCCATGCTGGCTCTCCTTCAGCAGCACCTTCTCTTCTATGTGCCTATTAATTTTCCATCACTGTACCTGGGACACATGTTAAACTGACTAGTCGGTAATTTCCTGGATCTCCTCTGGATCATTTTTTGAAGATTCGCTACCTTCCAGTCATCAGGCACAAAGCCTATTTGAGGGGAAGGTATTTTGGCGAGGATATCAGCAATTTCATCTTTAAGTTCCTTGAGAACTTGTGGATGTATGCCATCAGGTTCTGGTGACTTGTTTGCATTTAGTTTAATGAGACACTCCAGGACCTCCTCCCTGGTTATTTCTATCTAGCTTAATTCCTCTATATCCCTCCCTATGAGGATAGGCTCTGCTTTGGCCATGTGGTCTCTGTCTTCATCAGTGAATACTGAAGCAAAGAATTCATTGAGTCTCTCCGCAATCTGTTTCCTCTTTAATAATCCCTTGCCTTCCATTGTTGTCTAACAGTCCAATGGCCTTTCTAGTTGGGTTCTTACTTCTAATGTACTTAAAGAAGTCATTGTTATTTCTTTGAGTGTTTTTGCTTTATGTTCCTCAAAGTCATGCTTTGCTTTCCTGATAGTTGCCTTGCATTTATACTGCCAGAATTTATATTTCTGCCTGTTGTCCTCATTTGGACAAGTCTTCCATCTACTAAATGCGCCTTTCTTGCTTTTGATCACTTCCTGAACCAATCCAGTAAGCCACACCGGAGCCTTCTTGGTCCTGGCAGTGCCCTTTTTCCTTTTGGGTATACATTCCGATGGGGCCTCTTTTATTGTTTTTGAGAGCAGCCTCTATGCTCCTTGGAGTGTTTAGACTCTCTCTATTTACCCTTTCAGCTTCTTTTTTACTAACTTCCTCATCTTTGGGAAATTTGCTTTTTGAAAATTTAATGTCTCAGTGTTAATTTTATCACTTATTTGCAGCCTGTGGTTAAGTTAAAAGTAATTGTGTTGTGATCACTGTTCCCTATTGGATCACTGTTCCCTACATTAATATTTTGCACCAGATCCTGTGTATTAATCAGGACCAAGTCAAAGATTCTTTTACCTCTAGTTGGTTCTTCAGCCATCTGTTCCAGGGAACAATCATTTAACATATCTAAATATACTCCCTTGTATAATTTTTACCTCAGAACCTACATGCAAGGGCTGAATCCTAAGCCTGCTTCTGCATGCTAATTAGTGCAAGTATATTTTCCCCAGACTTTCCTTCCATGTTGGAAATGATATTTACTGTGGGGAGGGAATTTCTACATTGCAAAGTGTATATAACTACATGTCTACTTTGCTTGGTATTCAGCATTGTTTGTATGTTGTTTTGGCCATAAAAGGAACTTTAAAAAAATCTATGGAATAATAAATAAGCTCCCCAAACAGCATTAATTAAAAACAGTGACTCAAACACATATGCAACCTACAACTCTGTGTAAAAGAAAAGGTGCTGCTGCCATCTCAAATAAAAGGAATAAATGTGAATGAACTAATGTGGTTACCTTATTAGATTTGATTTTCAACCAAGTGAACATGAGATCTTATTTGACATTTAGTTTTAATATTTAATTAATATTTTACTTAACTGAAACATTGAAATGACATTATTTTTCTTTTTTAATTCAGAAAAATGCCCCAATGTTCCAGCGCATGGAGCCTTCCTCTCTTCCTCAGGAGATCATTTCTAATGCCAAATCTTTGCCTTACCTACAGCAAGATACACTTTCAAGACTGTAAGTGTAGATGCTTGAGTAAGCATCACATGCATATTGACTTTCTGCTGCAGCTGTCCTATAGTTTGAATTCTACTAAATGGAAAAAGATGTAGCAAAAAGCACCAACAAATAGGCAAGATCTGAAACTTTGAAGTTACTATCAAGTAATGGAGGGATGGGCCTGGTGGGTAAGTGCTGCAGAGTGACTTAGAGTGAGATCATGTGGTTGATCAACATGGAGAAGGTGCTGAAAGTATCTTGGGAGTAGAGTGTTAGAAAGCAATTACCGTAAGAGATGTTTCTGTGTTTCTATAACGGATTAAAAAGTCGTGTGGTTGTATGCATGTGAATGAGTGACTCTAAACATATATGTGTATTACTTTGGGGGTGGAGGCATTTTCACTGTGTGCTTCCAATGTGTGATGAGAGAGGGGCGGGGAGGAAGAGAGAGAAAGTCTACAGAAAAAGTTCTGCTGTGGAAAAATGTACCTCATTCACAAATGTCCAGACTTTGGAAGATCATAGTTTGCACTTTCCCTGCCTTAGTTCTCCTTGCTCGTTTCCTCCCCTATATTTTCTTCTGTCAGAAAATCAGCTAACAAGAAAACATGGCATAGGAGTGTGCAACCTTTCAGTGGCAGCTCACTGTGCAATTGTAGGCAGTTTGCACAGTGATATAGAAAAAGAGAGAATAGTGTGTTAAGATGGAACAGAATCTCCATCTTGTGTTCTGCTTGTTGAGTACAATATTAGTCTTTTAGCTGTAACTAAAGATGTGAAGGCTTGGGGAAAAAAACAGAAAAATTCCTGGGGCGGGGAGGGGGGCACCATTTTCTCCTTTTTCCCCCTGAAGCCTTTTTGGGTTTTTCCCCCAAAATTTTGAAAAAAGAAAAAGAAAAATGATTATGAAATGTTTTATATTCTGAAACAGGGTGTTCAAACATTTTCCAAATCATTTCTAAAAATATGAAAAAAAATAGTGGGGAACAGAAAAAAAGGCCAGTATGACTTCACAAAAAGCTCAGAAAAGGCCTGGAAAAACAACAACAACAGCAACAAAAGTATGCATATAGGAGGTTGAAAGAAGGCCAGACCACAAAGGAAGAGTACAGACAAGTACAGTGGTACCTCGACTTACAACCGCCTCGACTTACAACCAATTTGAGTTACAACCAGCAGTGGTTGCAAAAATTTACCTCGACTTACAACCACAATTTCGACATACAACTGAAAAGGCACAAAATATTAACTGTCTTCACTTTTTTCCCTTCAGCTAACTGTTGGTCAGCAAAGAGGCAACTTCTCTATAGCTCCTTCGCCCCCATGGTTAGTTTTGGAGAGAGACTGTCTAGTATTTTAGGTTTAAAAAATATATCTTCCCCTGCCAAAAGTAGATGCATTAACTGCTTTTGCATTAGTTCCTGTGACTTCCAACATGACTTAAGACATGTACAAATTAAGTTCGTAAGTAGAGGTACCACCGTATTTCCCATAGGAATGCACTGAAATCTAAAAACCACTTGTACCAATTAATAGCATTTCAATGCATTCCTATGGGAAATACTGTTTTGACTTAAGACCAACTCGAGTTAAGACCATTCTCTATGTACCAATTGTGATCGTAACTAGAGGTACCACTGTATAGTAGCAAAGAATTACAGAAATGGCAATAGGAAGGCAAAAGCTCGGAATGAGCTGAGGTTACCTAGAGGCCTTAGAAACTAAAAGCAACCAACCAACAAACATTCTTCAAGTACAGTATGTGCAAGGAAGGAAAGAAAGAAAGAAAGAAAGAAAGGAAAGAAAGAAAGAAAGAAAGAAAGAAGCCTCAGATCCAGTGTTCATAATTTGTTTGCAGTCATGGGAAATGGGTGAGGCACCCAATGATTGAAAGTGGGCTAATATTTTCCCTGTCTTCAAAAAGAGCAAAAAGGAGGAGCCAGGGAGCTACAAACCAAGTAAGCCTGACATCACTTCCTGGAAAAATTCTGGACCAGATTATAAAGCAGTCCCTATGTAAGCACCTAGAAAACAATGCAGCAATAACTAGGAGTCAATCCAGATTTGTCAGGAACAAATCCTGGAAGACAAATTTGATCAGTCGACTTCCCTGATAGACAGAGGGAATGTGGTAGATACAGAGTATCCCATCATCAGCAAAGCTTTTTGACAAAGTGCCCCATGTATAGCAAGATAACTAGGTGTAGGCTGGAAAGAACAACTTTCAGGTGGATACACAGTTCGCTACAGAATGATACTCAGGAAATAGTAATTAATGACTTCTCAAACTGGGACGAGGTCACAAGTGGGGTACCCCAGGGCTCAGTCCTGGGCCTAATGCTGTTCAACATTTTTATTATTGACCTGTTGCAGGGAGAGCTAACCAGTTTTGCAGATGTCACAAATTAGGTGGAATAGCTATTAACCTGGAAGACAGAAACAAAATCCAAAATGATTTAAGTCTTATGCACTGAGCTGAAAACAACAGAATGAAAATCAGCAGTGATAAATTCAAAATATTGAGCTCAGGAAAACAAAACAAACATAAAGTTATGAGCTGGAACAGAATGAAATGGAACAGGGCAGGAAATTAAACACTATTTTTCGTTTCATGTCCAACCCCAAATTAAAGAATTGGATATGTTTAGACTGGAGAAAAGAATGAGGGTAGATGACATACATGAAAGGCTGCCATACAGAGGAGGGGCAGGGTCTGTTATCACTCAATCACAGAGTGCAAGATACTCAACAACGAGCTCATATTACAGGATATTAGTTTTTAGTTAAAAATCAGGAAAGACTTCCTAACTTTTAGAGCAGTAGAGCAACAAATTACCTCCAGACTTAGTGAGTGCTCCAACACTGGAAGCATTTGACAGAAATTTAGACAGTTTCCTAGCAGATACCCTTTTATTTGTATTCCTGCCTTGGACTCAATTGCCTTATAGCCCCCTTTCAGCTTCATTATTCTATGACTCTATGACTCTTTTTTCCTTGCCAAGTGATGTTAAACAATTATAAGCCACAATGTTTCAGTTACTAGGCTAAACATGTCTGTATCCATCACCTTGAAATAAGTGAGATTTTATGTACCTGGTTTTAGCTCGAGCTTCGTAAAAATAAAACATGCTAAAAATTCCCATCTAGCCCCACCAATTTGCCCCTAATTCTGACACTCAGGGGTTAAAAAGCAAGAAGACAGTTGTATACAAAACAAAAACCTCATCAAGTCCATATCTCCTAGGCCAGGGGTGCCCAGCTAGTGCTGAAGAGAGTTGTAGGTCCAAAACATCTGGAGATCTACCTTTGGGCACCCTTTCCTAGGCTATCTCCAGTTTAAAGGTAAAGGTAAAGTTCCCCAAGCACATGTGTGCAAGTCGTATCCGACTCTAGGGGCCAGTGCTCATCTCCGTTTAAAGCCAAAGAGCCAGTGTTGTGCAAGTCTGTGAACATGTGGCGGGCATGGCACACGGAATACTGTTACCTTCCCGCTTTTTATGGAGGTACCTATTTACCTACTTGCACTTGCATGCTTTCGAACTGATAGGTTGGCAGGAGCTGGGACTAGCAGCGGGAGCTCACTCTGCTGTGCGGCACCCAGGATTTGAACCACCAACCTTGCTGACTTTGCAGCCAGCAGGCGGCGCCTTAGCCCACAGAGCCACCGCATCCCTAGTTTATGCAGATGTTAAATGTCAATTTTTCCTAGCACAGCCTCCACTGTATGCTTCAGAAATGCCAGAGAGTAGCAAAAGTCAACAATTCATTTCATTTTTAACTTTTCCCACATCAACAAAAGAAATAGCTTTTAGGAGAGAAAGGTTGTCCATTCTACCATATGTTCTTTCCCCCAGTATCTCCAACACTGCTTAACTTAGCTGAATGTGGATGTTGGCTCCGGTCAGATCCAATTTCTGAAGTTCTCTAAGTAAATTATAATGGGTTGCTTGGATAGTTATCCAGATTTCCTAGTTTGGCCATCAAATCGCACTGGCAATTATCTGACCCACCTTATGTTAATCAGGTCTTATTCTGATGGCACCTATATGTGTCAGGAACAGAAGGCTACAAGGGGTTAAGCCAAAAGGAAGAAGAATGCCTGTATTCTATTAGAGCAAGATGGTGAATTGCCTGAGGAATTAAGATACTGGTAATGTTGAACATTACCTCCAGATTTTCACCTTGGCTTACACTGAAGACTCAGTATCTGCACTGCCTGTGGTGGGTCAATGTAAAAAGAACTGATTTTGTATGAAAGAGGCTTGTGCTTCTCTGTACTACGGTTTTAAAACATTTGTCATGGAAACACACTCTATAATTTTGTTAGGTAGCAAATTGATTCATTACCAAGCAAAACATTTCATTTTTCATTTTGTGCCCATCTCTATGAGGCTTGGATAACCCCCCATTGCAATGCAAAAACTTAGAAATTCCCTCATGGACTGTATCTAATTTGCTATTACAAGCAAAATTAAGATGTCCCACTAGCTCCAGAAACTACCAAATAGTCACTTTCTTGACCCTGGAAACCATATGGATCCTCTACATGATGCTAGCTGGTTTGCCAGGAGGTTGCCAATTGAACTGCTGGGACATAGCTAAACCAAATCCAATATGTTGGGACATATCTAAACCAAACCTGAAGGAAGTGCATGGCCCTTCCAATAAGCAGACCCCCAGCTCTTTGGTCAGCTGTCTGAAACAGCTGACTAACTGCAGGCAATGGGATGCAAAAATTCTCAAGATGGCGCAGGAGACAGAACAACCTACTGGCTATGCCCTGTCCATGTAATGTCACCCACAAAGCAAAACATAGCAAACAAAAATCCTCTAGGTAAACAGGGAGCTAAGTGAAAAGATCACTTAATGTCATGCTGGGCTTTCTGAGCCCCAGTCCTGCTTGCCTTGACCATATGCATGGCCACATCAAAAGATGTGCACCACTAAACTGTACAAAGGTCCTGGGGGAATTGTACCCTTAACTGAGTAAGAGAGGAGACTGGATATGAGTCTTACCTCTCTGGGTAAGAGAGGAGACTGGATATGAGTCAATCTAAATTCATCCACTGTCTTTTTTAGTCATTACAACTAGCTAAAGTTGAAGCATGGAAGTCAGGGATTGGCAGCTCCTTAAAGGAACTGAGAACCTTGCCCATTTGCACTTCCTTCCCAATCTTTTCGTAACCTTCTAACTACAGAATCCAAACCAGGAACATACTTCTAATTGCTAGACATTGTTGCAGTTCACACGCCTAGAAGGAATGTGAAAGCCAAACCTGAAACCAGCTTTCTGTTGCAACCCCTGGAATTACACTCCAACTGGCCCATAGACGTGCAGACAAAGCCCCAAGACCAGATGACCAGAGTCAGATGATGCTAAGGTTCAGACTGGAAGGCATCATGAGCTGCAACCAAAACCCCTGATGTCTGTAGTCCCAGAACAACCGCTGCTCTAAAATACTCATCATCCAAAAGTCAGGCAGAATTTAGGAAATCAACATAAGCCCTATAATTTAGGTCCATGAATTTAATCAGGGACAAAGCCTTGTCAGGCTGTGCCTTCTCAACAAATAAAATAAATAAATAATGCTTCTCTGAACACCTCTCCAGGACTTTTTTACAGCTTCTCACTGCCTATCTGATCCATATCTAACATATTTTCCTTCACATCTCTGCTCTGAAGAGTGAACAGGTCCTCACTATCCTCTCAACTGTGAGGATCATTCCCATGCCTCTGGAATACCCTTCCCATTGAAATCTGCCTGGCCTCCTCATTAGGTATTGCCAAACACCAGTTACAAGCTTGCCTGTTCAAATGCCTTCCAGAGCCCCGAAGCTCCTTCACCACAAATTCTGTCTCGCTTCCGATACCAGTTTTGTTTTTCCTTTTGTTTGTTGTTATATAATTGTACTTAGTTGTTTTAATATTCTATAATTGTTATAATATTTGTATTAATTGTATTGGTTATTATATTTGCACTGACTTATTTTATCAACCGCCCAGAGGAATATTTGCTTAGATGAGTAGAATACTTGTGATGCATGGGTGTAAACAGAGGGGGGGGGGGTTGGGATTCAGCACCCTGGACAGCACCATGCATTTGCATGCAAGTCTATGGGAATGCATGTGCTGTCCAGGGTGCTGAATCCCAAACACACACACACACACACACACTGCATATGCCCGGGTTGTGGTGGGTACACAAGTACCATAAGTGAAAGAGATCTGGGAGTCTGGGTGGACCACACATTGAACAAGAGTCAGCAGTGTGATGGAGCAGCCAAGAAAGCCAATGCGATTCTTGGCTGCAGCAACAGAACATAATATCTAGAGCAGGAGTGCCCAAAGGTAGCTCTCCAGATGTTTTTGGCCTACAACACCCAGGAGCCCATGCCAGCATAGCTAGTGCTGAAGGATTATGGGAGTTGTAGGCCAAAAATATCTGGAGAGCTACCTTTGAGCACCCCTGATCTAGAACACGGGAAGTGACAGCACTCGATTTTGCACCAGTCAGATCACACCTGGACTACTGTGTTCAGTTCTGTGCTCCTCGATTTTAAAAGGATGTTGATGACCTTGAATGGGGTCCAGGGGAGGGTGACCAGGATGGCTAAAGGCCTGGAAGAAATATCTTATGGAGCTGAAAATGTTTAGATTTACAAAAAGAAGGTTGAGAGGGGATATGATAACCATGTTTAAATATTTGAAAGGATGCCATCTAAAAGAGGGGACACATTTGTTTTCCATGGCTTCAGAGAGTAAAACTCGGAGCAATGGTTTTAAGATACAGGAAAGGAGATTCCATTTGAACATTAGGAAGAACTTCTATAAGAATAGCCTTGCTGGAACAGGCCATAGCCCATCCAGTCCAGCATTCTGTCTCACACAGTTTGCTTCAGGGTGTTCCCAAGCAGATGTCTTCACCTTCTTATGATTCCCTGCAAATGGCATTAAGAGATATTCTATCTATCTGATGGGCTCTGAACTCTCTGCAACAAACAGGAAAGGGATCTTGGTGTCCTAGTGGACAGCTCAATGAAAGTGTCAACTCAGTGTGCCGTAGCAGTGAAAAAAGCAAACTCAATGCTAAGGATCATTAGGAAGGGTATAGAAAATAAATCAGCAAGGGCCATGGAGGGTGGTGGAGTCTCCTTTGGAGGCTTTTAAGCAGTGGCTGGATGATCATCTGTCAGGATTACTTTGTGGGGGTTCCTGCATTCCAGGGGTCGGACTGGATGGCCCTTGAGGTCTCATCCAGCTCTATGATTTTATGATCAAGAATCCTGGACTTGACCTAGGAAGGGACCATCATGCGTATAAGGCCATGCAGTGCTTAATCAAATGAATGCTAACCTCCTGTAGCAGTCTGCCAGCCTCTGGCTGTCTATTCTTCTGCCAATACTAGGGGGTTAAAAAGAAGGGCCTACCCTCAAGCCAAACATTGTCCCCAACAGTGAATTTGGTGTGGGTGCAGGTATTGGCTCACCCAGGGGACAGGACATCAACAAAGACATCTGTGTGTCACATGCAGGTGCTCAATCTATACCTGGCTTACTGCCACATTACTCTGTTGCATCCCTTGAGGCGCAGCAGTTATGTCACATCCACTGGCTATGATCTCCTATGCAATGTACTGAGTTCCAACTGGGTTGTCGTACCCATTGATGCAGGTGCATCAGTCATCCACCATCTAGAAAAGCAATGTGAAACACTTCTAATTAAACACCTCTTTGATATTTAATTAGACATTCTAGGCTCCTTTGTTGCCCTCTGAGAGCAAGCTGAAATGGTGCCACTAAACGTCTCCCTGGTCAATGCCCTATGCCACTCTAAATGACTCACTTTTTCCAGTATTGCCCCGTAGACTGGCCAAAGTTTACAATGACATTTTTAAAATGTTCCTTTTTTCCCCTTTTTGTGGAAATCAGAAAAATAATTAGCACAAACAACACTGTGAAGCTACAAGTTTTCTTTTTGTTCTCTACTATGATGTTTTGTGACTGTCTTTGCAGGAGTAGCCGGAGTGGCTTTCCCTCCCTGAGTCCACTCTCTCCACAAGAGATTTTCCAGTTGGCTTGCATGGATCCCAACCATGGAGAATACCAGGAGCAGCCATCATTGGTAAATCTGTGCATACTATTTTATTGCCTTCTTGGGTGATATTTTCACACAATATTTGAAGTGGAATTCTCGCACTATTGCACAGTTTAGTAAAAAGCTCTCTTGGGTTCACGTACTGATATGTTAATGCACTGATACGTTATATTTGACTAAACCAACCTTCTCTTTCCCTCTCTCTTTAGATTTTAAGAAGTCACTCAGAAAACATTCTGTCTTTAACAGTGAGATATGTACATTTCTCACCATTCTCTCTGAAAGCAATGGTGTGGAATAAAAAAACTGAGACTGAGTCAGAGGGTGTTTCTTGTGTAGCATTTAAAAGTCACGTTTCTAGTCAAATTAAAGTAGTTACTACAACATACACCTACCATCTCTTAGAAAAACCTTTGCAGACTCATGGTATCTATTTTGTGTGTATTCATTATGCAAGCAATCTTTGGATATAATCTAAGTATTATTTATTGATGGTGAGCTGGTTACAGATGTTTACTATAAAAGGCCTCTTTCCCTGAGGCCTGGAAAGGGAATACGTAGTCTTATGGAACCTTAGAACTTTCCCCACACTTCCTGCAGTGCCTCCATTATATTCTGCATTATATTCACTCTACCTCTATCTTCCACCTATAGATGTTGTTTTATTGGGATTGGACCAATTGAAACCCCTGGGCTTTGGGTGGAAAGGTCTATTTTGGTTGCCCCCATCATGTGCATTGGGGTAGGGCATTGTGTACTCTCTAGGTCTAGAATTTTGAGTTGAACTCCTTTAGGACATGCACAGATTCCCCTTACCTTCTGTGGACTAGCCACTAACTGGATCACAGCATCTTGTAGTCTATAGGTGAAACTCAAAAACTTAGAATATTTTGCAGAAGTTCCTTTATTTCAGTAATGCAACTTAAAAGGTGCATATAATATATGAGATAGACTCAATACAAAGCAAAGTAGTTACATGAATCAAGACAGTAATTAGAGTGGGACACCTTGAGCCTCGAATCTTGCATCTTTTCACAATATTCTAATAATCTGAGATTGTGGATTTGGGCTTTTCATGAGCTGTACACCCTAATAGTCAGAATTATTACACATCACAACTTGAACTATCTTGTTTTGCATGTAATGAATCTATCTAAATGAGCCTCTGCACAATATTCAACTTTTAAAAGTTTCACCTGTTTCATCCTGCACAGCTTCCCCTAAAATAGTAGGTATGTCTGGAGGAATCCCCATCAACCATCTCACAAACTAATCCTAAGGAAGTTACACAATCGAGTATGTGATTTTGACTTGAATCTCGATCTTGTCCAGGTCAGAAAAGAATAATAGGAAAACTCTTCAAAGGGGAGTAAAGTCTGGAATGCATCAGATCATACACTATCTCCTTATTCCAGGCAAAATGTGTGTCTCCCCAACTAACAATATTCTTCCTTGAATATTTAGTCTTTATGTTCCCTTTCACAGGAATCTTATCTCAACTGCTAATGTGACTTGACTGCTATAGTAGGCTAAGTAAGGATCTTGAAATGTTGCTTTTGGAGAGAAACCAAGAAAAATCCACCATTTTCTCTTCACATAAATATTTTTCCGTGCAAAAACTTATCCATCCATCCATCCTTCTATCTATCCATCCTTCTATCTATCCATCCATCCATGCATCCATCCATGCATCCATCCATGCATCCTTCCTTCCTTCCTTCCTTCCTTCCTTCCTTCCTTCCTTCCTTCCCACCCATGAAAATCTTTCTGTGAAGAGAAAATTGTGG
>JAIOUR011542125.1:0-12260 GCA_020711275.1 Calotes versicolor
GCATAAGCGCGCTCCGCGCTCCGTGGGGGGGGCGCTGCAGGTCACCGGGGGGGGAGGCGGCAATTTGCAAGGCCGCCCCCATTGCCATTTGGGCTAGTTACGCCACTGCCATGATGGCTCATCGCTCCACTAAAAATACATGCTCCTCCTGGTCAATCAAAAAAGATAACGAGTGCTACAATTCACCAAAGCCTTAAAAGCATTTCTTTGGTGTATTGTTAGATGTTGAAATAATAATCTACATTTAATACACTTTATATTTGAAGAATGTATGGAGATAAGGACTTCTTAAATAAAAATTAGAATAAAAGTAAAAATGGGTTAATCCAGCAATTTAAACTGGTAAATAATTATTCCTTACCTGATAAAATGTTCCTTGTTTGATTGAGCACCAAATCTGGAGTATTGTTAAATGCTCCGTAACCCTAAAATTAAAAACTCACATGTCACCCAGTTTTGGCAGCAAAAGACCAATATGTTTGCTTTAAATGGGCAAGATCAATGAATTATAACACTCCTCTTTATATTTAGCCCTATAGTAAAGGAACTGGAACATACATCACAATCATGCTTTATGGCAACTTATTTACTCTGTCTTAGTAAATATATGTTTTCCTAAAAGTGACTAAGCTTGGTGGATATGATTTAAATCATTACCCTGGAAAACTCAATTAATCATGTCTCACTACCCTCCCCAAGCACCCTCTTGCTTGCTATAACCTTATTTTATGTTTTTCTTGAAGATATATTATTTTTAGAAGACCCATACTATGCATTCTAAAAAAGTAATTATTTGTTCTGAAATACTTTTACTTTAGTTTGCCAATTGTATCAGAAAATGAATGATTATTTTACCTATCTGCGGGGATTGAATCCATTTATTTAGAAGGTACAGGAAAACAAACAACCTGCAGTTCATGTTAATCATGAACATTTGGAGGACTGTCTTATCTTACTCAATTAGGGAAAACATCATCTCCAAACAGACTAACATTATTTGGTTCTTAATCTCTCTATACAGTACCATATTTCCTCAAAAGTAAGACACGTTTATATTTTTTGGCTGAAAAAGCCCACACTACATTTTATTTTCAGAGTAGGTCTTATTTCTCTTCTGCCTCTCTTCAGGTTGCCCTTTATGCCACCAACCAGCCTTTGGATGGTCACAGCTAGCTCTTATTCTTTGAGTAGGTCATATATTTTGGCAATCCCAAAAACAATACAAGGTCTTATTTTAGGGTAAACGGTATAAAAGGGTTTGCAATGATCTGTCCCATTATCAGAATGAGATGGCATTACTCATAATGAACTCATTGTATTTGCAGATGCACATGTCTCCCTCTCTCCTCGGCTGAGATGATGGGAAGCAGGGGCGTTGCTAGCTGGGAAAAATACCAGGGGCTTCAGCCCAATGGGTATGGTCTAAGCAACAGTGGGGGTATCTTAAAGGGGTGTGCATATCCATATGCATACCTATATTTTAACACTTTAATATTATATCAACATTATGTAGTCACATTTTCTTGCTTAAACACACACATCAGGTAAATAGGTAGGCAGACAGACCTTCCTGGCCCAGCAAAATCCTGCCTCCACTGAAGCCCTGCCCCACTGCCTGCTCTCTGGCACTCGGGGCTATTTGAATTTTATCCGGGGCTTCAGCCCCCTTCAGCTCCCCCCTAGCTACGCCCCTGATGGGAAGACAGAGTGGTTGTGAAAAGGAGTCCTGTCAGGATTCCTTCTTTCCCCAACCCCATCTTCCCAACATCTCAGCCGAGGAGATGGGGAGGTGGAGGCAGTCCAGGAAGCAAACCCACAGGGCAGAAGATCAACTCACACCTTCGTCCTGCAGAACACTTCCTATTTTACACCACAAGCGGCACCTGCCATTTAAACTACTTATCATAATATTTAACAAGTGCATGGGTCATTTAAAATTGTTTCTAAAGAAAATTAAGTGAAATACAAGGGCAGCAACCTATTCAACATTTATGCAGATTGGAATGACAACTTCAAAACATCTGTAGTAATTTTAAAAGGTGTTGGGTTGTATACAATCCTAGGGCGTACCGAAGGGTGAGGGGGTTGGGGGTTCAGCACCCTGGACAGCACCATACATTTGCATGCAAGTCTATAGGATATATATGGCACTGTCCAGGGTGCTGAACCCCCACCCCCTACCCCACCTTCGGTACGCCCTGGATACAATCCTCACTTCATTAGACTGCTTTGCTAATTTGTGCAGTTGGAACGGCACATATGTGTAAATACTGAATAATATCCATAAGGGTCCCCTAATGATGTATGAAAATCAAGTTTAATTTTTTTACTTTTTAATGGATCACTTAAAAGGGAATGTGAATTATTCAACAAAGCTATTTACAGACATTCAATAAATTTCAGAAAATAAAGGTTTGAAGAATTTTCAACATTGCGTCATGATGAAAAAGGAAACAAACCACAGGATTAGAATAACTGCACTGAAAAAAATGGTTGATGTGATCTAGCATTTTTCATATCCATATATTACTGTTAACAAGTATGTACATTTGTATGTATAAAATCAAATTTAGAGCTGCTACATTTTCTGACATTACCTTATAGACTGAGTATTAGACTAAGAATTTGAGGAGATAGACAGCTAGATTTGCAGAACCCATATAACCCAAAACCACTGGACTCTAATTACAAAGGTCCTGACAGAAAGGATTATATGGAAACATATTCTGGAATCATACTGGGTTTTTTATGTAAGCCATGTAAACTGCAGCAGCAAATTTCTATTAATTGACAATATGGTGGACGTGTTCCTAGTTATATAACCATGTGTGTGACCAAAATATGGTCAGAATTAGCAGCAATTTGCCTCCATAACTTATAAAACCTCAGATACATACCAAAAATGCCAATATGATTTTAGCCATTGGTTGAAATTATGTTAGTCCAGTAGACTAAAGCACACTAGAGCAGTGGTCCCCAACCTTTTTTCCTCCGTGATCCGGTGGTCCACTTTTCCAGGGTGCACACGGACCGGTAGACCCTTTTTAAAAGTGTGTGCAGCCTGGGGGAGCATCTTTTATGGTGCGTGGCCCTGGGATAGTGTTTTTTATGTGGCACATGGCCCAAGGGAGCATTTTTTTTAAGCATGCACAGCCTGGGGAACTTTTTTTTAAATGGTGTGCCTATAGAAAACTGTGGGCTCTGAGGCCCAGTTCCTGCCTGTCTGCAGCCCAGTAGTGGGTCCCGACCCAGTGGTTGGGGGCCTCTGCACTAGAGTACAACCACTGAATCAGTAGAGATTTTGTGAGAATTCTGTAATCTCCATTATTCAAATGACTTTATTCTAGTTGTCACTTACAACTCACTAACCATTAGACCAGAGGTCTCAAATTTGTGGCCCTCCAGGTGTTCTTGAACTGCAACTCCCAGGAGCCCTTGCCAGCACAGCTAGTGCTGAAGGCTAGCACAGCTAGTGCAGAAGGCTAACATGGCTACTACTGAAGGCTAGCAGAGCTAGTACTGAAGGCTAGCACAGATAGTAGTGAAGGCTTCTGGGAGTTGCATTTCAGGAACATCTGGAAAGCCAGAGTTTGAGATGTCTGCATTAGAACAATGGTTCCAATGCATGTTCTTGGACTATAACTTCTGTATATCCTGTTCAGGCTTGAGTTTTTTCGAGTTGGAAATCTCATGTTTGGGAGCCACTACATTACTGTGAACCTTTATAGATAAGGGCATAGAAAAGAAATGCCCTTTTTTCACTATGAAAAAATAATTATCTTGCTATAAAAATACTTTCAGTAGTCAAAAGCTATGAACCCAAAGTATGGGCACCAGTCAACACCTTCTTTACACTATACTGTACATCTAATCCCCAGGGAAGGAACAGCCAGTCAGGAGAAAACACCACCAAATTTCTGTTAGTCAAAGAGGTGAAATAGAATGTAAGGCAACAGGATCAGCTGAACAAATTTCTAAAAAACTAGGTTTTGAAGAAAACTCAAATTCAAGCTATTACGAGAGTGGGAGTAGAGTAGCCCCAATATAATTATGTTTAATTCAACATTTAAACTTGTTTAGAATGTTCTTCTACTTCAAGGGATGGCAAAAAAATTATGACTCCCATTTTAGTTCAGAAATATATTTTAAATCTCAGCCAGCGGAACTTGGGCAACACTGGTAGAGAAACTATCTCATTCCTTGTGTGTGTTCCTTTTTACACAAGGTACTTGTGCACATGCCTATTTGAAAATTTTATTGGACCTTTACAATTTAACAAATAAGTAGTTGTTGAGCACCCAATATTTTATTATCAGGATAACAAAGATAACCCCTATTATTTACATACCTTTTGAACCAGACTGGAGAGATCTATTTTAAGAACGTCATTGACTCGGGCAAGCTGAGCATTCACACCTGGCAACTGAAAGAAAAAGGGGGAAAGATGCATTAAGTTAGTTAAGTTAGTCCACATAAAATGCCTTCACTTGTATTCAATTTTTTAGAGTTGGCAATCTCATGTTTGAATGAACGAAAAGTTCATTCGTTTAAGTCTTCGAATGTTCAGATAGCTGTGTAAGTATCCAATGGAAATTCACAATACACTCTGACTCTGTCCAACTGCCTGAGTAAATTTAAACTCCTTATAAGTAGAATCTTTCCCTGATTCATTTACATAAGATGATACAGCGACTCCCCTATATGTAAGATGACAACAGAATGGCAAATTAATGAAGACTGAAATACCCCACAAAATTTAAAGTTAAAAATTTGCCCCCAAAATAGAATCACAGAAGGTTTGGAAGGGACCTTAGAGACCTCATACCATCCTGGACAGATGGCTGACAATGTTTTCTTGAAAACCTCCAGCAATGGAGTACCCACAACATTGGGACTCGGAAGCAAGCTGTTCCACTGCTTAATGATTCTCAGTCAGGAAACTTCTCCTTATTTCCATGCTGGATCTCATTCTGATGATTTTCCACCACTTCTTGTCCCTCAGGTGTAGTTGAGAATAAATCAATGTCCTCTTCCCTGTGGCAAGCTTTCAGGTATTGGAAGACTGCTAACATGTCTCCCCTCAGTATTCTCTTCATCAGACTAAACATATCTAATTCCATTAGTCACTCTTCATATGATTTAGCCTCCAGTCTCCTTATCATCTTTGTTTCTCTTCTTTGTACTTTTTCTAGGATCTCTGTGTCTTGTTTGTATTATGGTGATCAGAACTGGACATAGTGTTCCAAATGTGGCCTTACTAGGGCAGTGTGGTATTACCACTACCTATGATCACTATCCCCCTCTTAATGCAGCCTAGGACCATGTTTACTTTTTGGCAGCTGCAGAACACTGCTGCCCCATCCTTAGTCGGTGGTCCACCAGGACACCTTACTCCCTCTCAAAGGTTGAACCACGTACCACCTATACAATACTTATGTGTCTGATTTCTCCTGCCTAAGTGCAGGATCTTACTTTTCTCACCATTGAACTGCATCTTGTTGGACTGGGCCCAATGATCCAGTAAGTGAAAATCCTTCTAAATGGTGAGTCTATTTTTAAAGTACAGTAAGCCCCCAGTATCCGCTGGGATTAGGTTCCAGGACCTACCGCAAATAGTGAAAAACCGCAATGTACGGATGTGGTTTAAAAATGGCCATAATGCATGTGCAATGTCTCCCACATTGGAGAAGAGCCTGCCAATGGAGACTTGCCACCCACCTGGGAGACTTGCCACCCACCAACAACTGCACTAGCTGCCTCCGTGCCAGCCTAGGGCGACTGCTGTTGACACTTCCACCAGGCAATGGGTCCCACAGACTGGAAAAAACAAGGAATTTACTGAAAAATATTGACTGGGAGGAAAACCGCAAAAGACTGAAACCGCAGTTAGTGAACCGCAACTTTGCGGGGGCTTACTGTATTTGCAATTTTCCCCAGCTTTGTGTCATCTGAAAATTTGATGAGTTCTCCTTCATCCTCCTCATTGAAGTAATCTATGAAAATGTTGAAGAGCACTGGGCCTTTCTACTAAACATTTAGAATGTATTGTACATAAAATTTTCAAGGAATGGCTTGTCATTACCAGTCCACCCACTGAATTTCCATTCCTGAGCTGGAATCTGAACCCAGGCCTCCTGAGTCTTAGTCTCTGTCCACAATGTCACACTAGCTCTGACTTCAAAATCAAACACTTCACACCAAAGAAATTTTATTTTATTTCCCATTTCACTGACTTTCCATGATTTTTACTGACCAACATTTGTCAATTTCCCAGACCACAATTCAAATATAACCACAAGTTTTAAAAACCGAAAAGGTGCAAGGTTCCACTCTATAAGGTCTTAACTTCAAGATTTTGAGGTCTTAAAGCAAAGTGTTCTGCTTACAAATCGCTCTATATCACTTAAAGCAGTCTCTGAGTGGTTTACAGTTTAATTTAGCAGGCTACACATTGCTGCCATGAGACTCCTTACTATAAAGCCCTGGGCAGTTGAGGGGCCTAACCCGAGAGAGGCCTGGAAGGAAGGAACAAGGAACCAGGCCTTCTTGGTGATGAACCCTTGGTTGTAGAACACCCTACCTTTGCCTGGCGCCCTCAATGGGGACATTTAAGAAAGCTTTAAAGACTTGGCTCTTTAGGCAAGATTTTCCATTGTCAGTGTTAAAATTCTGCCACCACTGCTTACCACTTGTCATTTACCACTCTCTATTTTGGTTCGCTTTATTTGTTCTGTCATTATCTTGTGTGTGGGTGGGTTGTTCTTTTTTTTTTTTTAGTATACACTGCCCAGAGTGGGCTCATGGCCCAGATGGAGTGGTTTAAAAGTCAAATAATAAATAAATAAATAAATAAATAAATAAATAAATAAATAAATAAATAAATAAATAAATAAATAAATAAATAAATAATGCATGCATGCATGCATACATACATACATACATACATACATACATACATACATACATACATACATACATACATACATACAACTACACAACTCTCAACTGCTATATTTGTCAACATGAGATTAAATGTCAGCTTTTTTCATCATTAATTACAGCAACATCTGTTTTGCAATAGCACCAAAATTACACCAGGATAAAACTTCAATTCAAGTGAACTCTGAATACTAGCAAATGACCTAACATTTTGTTACTGTTTTAAAGGTATAATAACAATTACAGAATGCCTTCTCTGAAGCCAAATTATGAAACTTGTCATTTTAAAGTGGTGATCAAATTAGAATACAAGTAATCTGTTTTCATGAAAAATTTAAAATACAAAGGAAAAGCAAAGTGTTCTGCTTATATACTGCTCTATAGCACTTAAAGCCCTCTCTGAGATGTTTACAATTTAATGATGCAGGTTACACATTCCCCCAAGCAAGCTGGGTACTTATTTTACCAACCTCAGGAGGATGAAAAGCTGAGTCAACTTTGAGCCGGCTAGCCTGGAAATTGAACCCTAGATCATGAGCACAGTTTTTGCTGCTGTTTATGAGGCTCCTATATAAAGTTATCACTTTTACAGTGTTCTTTTTTATTTTGTAACTCTATTAGGAGTGCCAGCAGGCAGGTGTCCCGCCGGTGGCGGCGGCAGCGGCAGCTCCAGCAGGGCAGCAGCGGCATATCCGGCGGCAGCAGCAGCAGATTTGGCGGCGGCGGCAGCAGCTCTGCCGCTGCGCCACCTCCGCCACTGCGCCACCACCACCACCATCGCTGGCACGAGTGAAGCCATGAGCATGCGCGCACACACACTGGGTGGGGTACCCAACATGGGCCATGCCCCTGGGCGCCAGGCCCCCTGCTTACGCGTCTGCCTCAGAACCCAGAGTTTCCATTAAAACCAATACTGCTCTGGAAAAAAGCTATTCTTAAAACAGTTTGTTTTGCCCTCAAATACTCTATACCTCCTTCCTGATGGCAGCAGCTCGAAGAGGCGATGACAAGGATGCAATGGATCCCTTAGTATGTCTATTGCTTTACAGTGGCACCTAGTAATGTAGAATTGTTCTAAAGTAGGAAGTGAAGAACCCACAATGTTCTCTGCTTTTCTAATGATTCTGTGCAGCTTCCGTACTATACACATAGGGCATAGGTGAGCACACTCTCACAAAGACAGAAGGCAAAGAACAGCTTTTGCGAAAGATAATTTTTCCTTAAAGTTCTCAAAGATATAATCTCTGTTGTGTTTTCTTCACAAACCTCTTTGTGTTAATGCTCTAGGACAAATCCTCCTGTAGCTCAGTGCCCAGTATTCTGAAACTTATGACCTTTTCCACACTGGTCTCATCAAGTCCCAATTCTTTTTTTCTTCTTTCTTCTAAATTTCTTCTTTTTGCTTATAGTATTCCGCCTCCAAGTACTCTGTGTAGCATTTATGAGCATGCCTGACTGACTGCAACACATTTCAATCAATTACAACAAATTCAAGTCCTCCACAGTTTGACAGCACTGTGAACCTGCCATTGCCAGACAACAGTTTCTTCATGCAAGTTCTCAATTAAATTGACTTAACTGAAAGGCCACTTTCAATAGAAGCATTACTATGAGACAGGATGTTGACAAGAGTTCACAGGTCTGAAACTTTGGTTGGATATCAAAATATATAAAACATATCCAGTCCAACTTCATCACTTTGTTTTGCAACATATGTTTATAATTGAGCCTTGAACTCATTGTGGGCAGTTGTGGTTAAAGTAGTGTATTGTTGCATTGATTTTTTTCACTACTGTGTCATTGTTCAGCCCCTATTCCAGTGATTCCAAGATGTGGCCTGTATAAAACAATAGTAGACTGTAATACTGATAGGCCACACACCACCTTGCACTTCAAAGGACTTTTCTCAATCAACATTTCAACAACAGATACTGTACTACCAAGTTTTGACACCCTAGCAAAAACTCAGCCACATGATGTTCACTCAGTTTAGTTTCTTTCAGCAGCTTCTTCGCTGCAAAGGCAGTCTACCTTGATTCTGTCTGACAATTTAATATCAATTGTTAACAACTGGAAACCAGAAGACATGTTTTGCAGCTTTTCCAATTTTATGCAGAGACCCATATACATACAACCATACAACCAAGGCTGAAGCTACCACTAGGCAAACAAGGCGATTGCCCAGTTTGTGCAAATCTGTGATTGCGCAGACCTGAGAGGGGTGCAAAAGTGACCCCAGAGGGTCGCAGAACTGAACTCAGAGGAGTGCAGAACTGACCTGAGCAAGGCAATTATACAGACTAAGTTTTTTGGGGGGTGGGGGGAATGCAACTGAAAATTTTTATTTCAAAATTTTGAGATAAATACCACAACATTACTAGGGGGTGGGGAGGCAGTGCAAATAGATAGTCTTGCCAAAAGCACCAAAATGCCTGGTACCTGCCCTGGGTTCAACATAGATGCTACGAGTTCCATAGTCAATCAACTCTTTACTTCTCCTTTACAATCAAGGTTGGTTTTAATTTCTTATTTTAATTTCTCAGAAAAAGGTGATGTACATTTGGCCCATCCATATGTACCTGGACTAATTTTGCAACTGATAAAGTTGCAAAATGCCTTATGCCTTCTTGAAACCTCTGAAGAAGGTCCTCAGTAGGAGCAATTTGAAGAAGAAATACACTGGCTAGGTACCATGTGGAAACTTTATGACGATAATCATCCCAAAAATGAATCAATAAATTAATCTGTCCTTTTTGAACTACCTTATTCAAAGATTCATCAACACCAATACTAAATGTTTGACACTGTTTCAGCTATTTCAGTAAAAGATCAGAAAAATACAGTACCAAACCAAAAGCAATGACATACATTGCTTTTATTTTCCCAAGACATAGAACTATCTGGCTATCTGAGAACATTTGCTTGCTGTTGTTAAAATAATTAAATGACATCTTCATCACCAGTTGCAAAGCCCATAGGCACTCTGCTGTGTTCTAACAGTCCTTAATGATTATTTTGTTTAATACTTTGCCATTTTCATCACTAAGCCATTTTCATGTTTTCCAGTTTTCACAAGGACTGTCTCTTCATCCTCTCTGGTTATACAGAATTTGTACTTAGCTTTGAATGTAAAACATACTGAAATGACCTGCTGACTTGAGTAAGAACTTGCTAAAGCTGGGAAAATTTCATTTTCGTTTACTGGCAAGAAAGGAGGCAGAGTTTAAATGCTTGCAGATCATTTCTGAAATCTAGAAAAAAATACAACCCTGATTTGCAACCTTTAAGCATGGGAGAAGTCAGGAAAGACAGTGAAAGAACTGGTACACTATAAATGCCAGCAGGAACAAGCAGTCACATTTGAAAAATTAACTTTGCATGGTGCAGAGTAGAAAATGCCAGTTGTCTGTGAAATCCAACAGTAGCAAAACTCAGTTGCAACTGTGTTGTGTTTAGCAGGAGACAAAACATACATTTCATAAGCATGACCCAAAAGCATGCTTATATTTATATGTAAGTTAAATGCAGTACTATCACTTGGGATGAAAACAGTTAGATATTTAAAGTTTGTGAAACATCCTCGAATGTGTCCAGAGAAGGGCAACCAAAATAGTTAAAGGCAAGGAAGCAATGTCCTACGAGGAGTGGCTAAGAGAGTTGGGAATGGTGAGCCTTACAAAAAGAAAACTGAGAGGGAATATGATACCAAAGAATGTCATATTGAAGAAGGGACAGGTTTGTTTTTCATGGCTCTAGAGCAGAAGTAGACAACCTGTGGCCTTCCAGATGTTCTTTGACTGTAAATGCCAGGCACCTTCACCACCAGCTGTGATGGCAAGGGCTTCTAGGAGTTGCAGTCCAAGAACACTAGGAGGGTGGCAGGTTGCCCACCCCTGCTCTAGAGATTAGGAACTGGAGCAATGGTTCCAAACTGCAGGAAAAGAGATTCCATCTGAACATTAGGAAGGACACTTCTGATAGTGGAATATGCTGCCCTCTGGTGAGTGATGGAGTCTCATTCTTTGGAGGTTTTTAAGCAGAGGCTAGAAAGCCATCTGTTGGGAATACTTTGATCGATGTTCCTGCATGGAAGGCGGTTGTACATGGAAGGCGGTTGGCCTCTGAGGTCTCTTCCAAGTCTATGACTCTATTTAAACTAGCCTTGCTTCACAAATGCTACAGACAGACCTTGGAAATCGTGCAAGAAGTACATTAGGCTGGTTGCGGGTGGTGTGGGGATTGAAGAAAAAAGTGGACTTGAGAAAGAGAAGTGGTAAAGGGCATAAATAATTTTAACTTATCTTCTGCTACTTCTCTGTTCCAGTTGCCACAAGAACAGATCGCGCTCTTGCAGCAGCAGGTCCAAAAATCCACTGTTTGAATATATTTTAATCACAATTTCCCTGACTTTCCCTGACTTCAGTCCAAATTCCCCCCATTTTCCTTGAACAATTTCCATTTCCAGACATTCTCTGACATTTCAGAAAGTGGCAACTCTGAAAGATTTGCTGTTGGTTAGAACTGGACTGCTGAGAAGATGTTACAGAATATTAGTTCACCTTGCTAAAGTTGGCATTGATGTCTAGTTGATTTAAGGAATTTCGGATGATGTTGCAAGTTGATGCAGCTTGGGCAGCTGTGCATGCAGAATCATTAAGCGTGTTCATCAAGTGTTCTTTAACTTCTGTCAAGTTGGAATGCAGCCTCTCAGTGCCTTCCTGCAAAACTTCAACAGATACACTCACATTCTCCAGGGCTTCCTTCGTTTCCCTGATAGCTGAAACAATGTTTTAATTGTAAAAGTAGATTAGCTAAGCATTTTAATTCTTAGATCGAAACTCTCACCTTGTATTTGTTACTTTGCCACACTGCAGCCATATGTCACTATAGCCTTATTTAGCAAGAAAACAACCAAAATGTGGTACACTGGAACTTCAACTGTAAGCCCCAATTGTCTGTAACCCAATCTGTGATTCTATGAATTTTCTCCATATGCTGCTCCTTAGCTGGCAAGTGGGTAGACAAGCAATTGCCTTCAAGGGTGGAACTGATCAATGGCTGTCCAGTTAGCAAATATGCAACAATGCTTCCTTCCGCAGATTCGTATAGTCTACTTTTTAACATACAAAATAAATTCTAAAGCACAAATGTGGGACAGTATGCAATCAGTGGCGTAAGAAGGGGTGGCGGTGCCCAGTGACAAGGTCCCAGTTGGGCGCCCCCCTCCAGTGTGCACAGGCGGGCAGAGGAGTGCAGGATTGGGGCGGGGGCCCCAATTCTGTGCCCCTAGAGCCCTGCGCCCAGGGCAAATGTCCCCCCCC
>JAIOUR011543233.1:0-12258 GCA_020711275.1 Calotes versicolor
TGTAGTTGTTTAGTGGATAGATTTTTCTTTATTTTGTTATAATGTTTTTGATAGCAGGAGAGGAAGCATTCCTCTTATTTTTCTCAATACGCTTGGAGATGGGGAGGAAGATGCAGATGAATCAGTAACATGTTTTCTTTCTGCGAGATCTTCCACGGTTGCCACAAGGGATGATGTAATAATCATTTAGATCTATGAAAGAGTTGCCATCAGAGATGTAAGCGCTTACTTGAAATATAACTGGTAGATTTTTAATATACTGATGAGTCAGAAGAGGACTCAAGAGTTGGACATCTGAGGCGTGTTCGGGCTCGATGGGAACATTCTTCCCTAGAATCGGCATTGGAGGAAGCCTTCTCCATGTAACCAACATTGTGCAATGTTACTGCAATGTTTTTTGATCTCCGATGACCAATCCTATCTTTTGCCCTCGATGTCAATGTTTTTTGGGATTCAAAGTCTACTGCTAGAGGCGGAGACTTTGAGTGTCGATTGTTGCCAGCACCGGAGGTGATTTTCGGCATCTTCGGCATCGGTATGTTTCCCTTTCTTTTGGCAGTCTGCCTTTTCATATGCATTATTCTTGACACCGACATAATGCTGCCTGTTTTTATGATGCACGGCGTTGCCATGGTAGCGTTCTTCAGCTAGGAGGGAATACACCTCCCACTCCATGCGCTCATCTGCCTTTACTGCCCGGAGAAATCATTGGGCTATGGCATTGTTGTAAGACTGCCGTTGTTTCAGCAGATGTAGTCTCCCAATCAGACTCCCAGCTAGTTAAGGGAGATTGAGTGTTTTTAGATCAGGCAGATACTGCACTGCCGCCCTATTCTTGTTGGCGAGGAGATACATTGTGTCCCAGAGTTGCTGGCTCGGGAAGCGGGGTTGAGGTAGACTTAACTGCTCTCGAGGTTGATGTCTTTGAGCTTGTTTTAGAAGAGACAGTTTTTGGAGCTTGACTTTATTTGTAGTCAATTTAGTTATAGGCTGCGGTATCTCAGTGTCAGTATCTTGTGCCAGAAGTTGTTGAGGGCTGAGGGGAGAAGTGAAGGCTCCATAGATGGCTGAAAAGATTTTTCTAACAGAAATGCACTCAGTCTTAACGGCGTTGCCTCAAAGCTGGCTTAGTAAATTTCTTACAGTCCACAGAAGATGTGGTAGGGTGTGCTTCTCTGAGGCAATATAGACAAAATGAATGGCCGTCAGCAAACGGCAGTTTATTTGGGCAGGAGATATATTTAAATGGTCCCGAAGCTGCCATAAAATGGCGGCCGTGGGAACAGGAAAGACTAACCAATGGTTGTTGTTGTTGTTGTTGTTTTGGAAGAGTTTAACTATACTAACTACAGTAACTAACTATATTAACTAACTGTACTCAACTATTAATAAAGAATAGATAAATATTCCTTTAGGAGAAATGGAGCTTTGTAGAACAGAACAGCACTGCTCGGGGATAAAAAGGAACTGAGGGTAATGGGCGCAAGGGCGTGTGCATGTGCAGTGGGGAGGAGGAGTCAATGGGCGGAGTAAAGCTTAACAGTACCGAATGACTGCAGAGGCGCAGAAGGAAACCCCTAGGTGTGTGTTCATGGAGAACCATGACGAAGAACAAGATCTTTTTCTCCATTCTGATGTTTATTTTATTACATTTTTGCTATGAGAAGGCATTGTTGCACACCCAAATGCAACCAAGCATCTTTGATAGTATCTTCTAGATCAGTGGTGCCTAAAGGTAGATCTCCAGATGTTTTTGGCCTACAACTCCCAGAAGCCTTCAGCATTAGCTGTGCTGCTTTTGCAGTAGTTGTGCTGACAAGGGTGCCTGGGAGCTATAGGCCAAAAAGATCTAGAGATCTACATTTGTGCACCCCTGTTCTAGATAGAAAAATTGCTCCAAATAATCTTTCAGAAACCTCTGGGAAAGCACGGCATTGTGAATGGATTATAATTAAAAACTAATTTCATATGAATAATCTTTGGATTATAATGTGTCTTAACTAGAACAAGATTTTTAGAGAGAATTTTGCTCAAAGAACATTAAATTTGTTAAATATCTGATTTAAATCAAAAAAATCAATTTAAATAAAAAATCTGATTTAAATAAAAATCCAATTTAAAAAACATCAATTTTTATCCACCCTTCATGAAACAGTCATAGTTTGAAGCAAAAGGAGAAGACATTCTTCACCAGTGGAACTTCAACATCTCTTTCAGATTCTTGGTTCTACAGGATAAACTCAAAGGAGAAGATGAAGAGGCTGAAGCTCAGGAAAACTGAATCACTGAACCCCCACCCTACAGAAGGAAATAGTAGCTCTAGTAGGAGACTCCCTACTGTGTGGGATTAAAATGGAAATATTCTGAGAATATGGCTCCCCACCAGCTGTCTTACTTGAGGATGGGATCGGGAAGTGACAGGACTGCCATCACTCATAAAATCCACAGATACTTAAATCTTTCTTTTCATGCAGAAAGAAACAAAGGACACCTCCAAGAAGAACTAAAAAGAAATCTCATCAAACTTGGAAACTTTGGGAAGGAAGCTCAGGAACTTTGGGGCACAGATGGCTTTCTCAGCTATCTTAAGAATGAACAAACAAAAGCAGAATACAAATTAAAGTATCTCCTATATTTGTCTATATACAAACACCAGGAGCATGGGAAACAAACAAGACAAACTGGAAATCTTTGTTTAGGAGGATATATCAGAAATCCGCTCATAATGGCGATGGAAATGGAATACCAGATGGTAAGGAAAAGGCAGACGTGTTTAATTTCTACTGTTGCTCAGTCTTTTCCCAAAAACACTTTCCAGACAAAGATGAAATAAAAATATTAGGAACAGGATTACAGTTTGAGATTGATAAATAAATGGAATACCTTATTTGAACAAATTCAGATCTCAAAGATAGGATGAACTGCATCCAAGAGCATTGATGAAACTGGTTGAAGAACTCTCAAAACCACTATATTAAGCTGAAATCATGCAGGATGGGTGAAGTATCAGATAACTGAAAGAGGGGTAATGCTCAAAACAGAGGCACCTGGAAACTACAATACAGACCACTCAGTCTGGTAACAATCCCATAGAAAATCCTGGTAAAGTAGTCACTCTGCAAGCACGAAGACAATGCAGCAATAATTAGGATTTATCAACAGGATTTATCAAGAACAAATCCTGCCAGACAAATCTTATCTCATTTTTAAATCTGGTATTGTTACTTTAGCAAAGTGTTTGACAAAATGTCCATGATATGCTGATTAGCAAGCTAAACAGATATGGGTCAGGTGGACACAGTTGGTTATAAAATAATACACTGCTCCTCAGCTGGGATGCCACAATGTTTAGTCTTGGGCCTAATGTTCTTTAACATTTTATTAATACAGTGGTACCTTAACTTACAACTGGCTCTACTTATAATTTCGAGTTACAACCAGTGGTGGTCACAAAATCTCCCCCCGTCTTATAACTGCTGTTTCGACATACAACTGGGAAAAGGCATTGAATTTGAACCCCCTTCACGTTTTTCTTCAGCTAACTGTTGGTTGGCAAAAAGGCTGCTTCTCCATAGCTCTTTTGCCCCAGCAGTTAGCTTTGGGGAGAGACTGACTGATATTTTAGGGTTTAAAAATCCTCCCCCCTACCATCAATGGATGGATTAACTGTTTTTGCATTAGTTCCTATGGGGTACTATGTTTCTACATATGAACAGCGCCTCTATCTACAACTGGAATAACTGTTCTCATGGATTAATTGCATTTCAATGCATTCCTATGGGAAATGGTACTTTGACTTACAATCAACTTAAGACCATCTTAACTCAACATTCAATATCCATCTACATATTAAGTTTGTAAGTCAAGGTACGATTGCAACTTGAATGAGGGAGGGCAGGGAACACTTATCAAATTTACAGATGACAAAAATTAGGTGGATAATATTCAAAAATATTTTGACAGGCTTGAGAACCAGGCAACAATGTGACATTTAATAGGGCAGAGTACAAAGTTTTACATCTAGGGAGAAATGAAATTAATTTACAAGATTGGGAATACTTGACTCAGTAATCGTATGAGTGAGAAGGGTCTTAAAATTGCTATAGATCAAAATCTGAATAAGAACCAATTGTGCAATATGAGTGCAAAAATGCAAGTGATATTGTAGGCTGCATTAACAGAAGTATAAACTTCAAATCCAGTGTACTACTACAGTATTGCTCTATTCAGCCTTGGTTAGATCTCATCTTGGAATCTAGTTAGATCTCATGGAATTGTGAACAGTTCTTTAAGGTGAATGCTGACAAGCTGGAACAAGTTTAGAGGAGGACAACAAGGATGACCAGTGTATAAGAAACCAAATCCTATGAGGGAAGACTGGACATGTTGAGCCTGGGGAAAAGTAAATTAAGAGAAGACATGATAGCATTTTTCAAATACTTGAAATTGCCATACAGAGGAAATATGTGTTCTTGATCACCCCAGAATATACAGTATACAATAATGGGCTCATTATCATCACCTTAGAACTACAGAGTTGGAACAGATCCTATACGTCTTTGAGTCTAGCTCCCACCAAGTAAGCAACAGTGGGGTTCATAGAAAGCCAGATTTATGTAAGGAAAAACTTCTGAATTGTTAGAGCATAACAGCAATGGAACAGATTATCTTGAGAGGTGGCCAGTGCTCCAATATTGGAGATGTTCAAGAGCAAATTAGACAACAGTCCGATACATTTTGCTCTAGAGACCTGCATTGTGTAGAGGGCTACACCTAATGGATTTATATGCTCCTTCCAGCTTCATTATTCTTTCATTCTATGATTTTTCCAATAAATCAGATCGTATGTGGACTACTACTCTCCACTTGTTGCAAACAAATTCCCTTTTTTCATGATTTTTTAAAATAATAAGTAGAAGTATTTACAGATCTTTCCATGCCATGCACAGACTGGCTATTTTTTCCTAAAATACAGAATGCACATTTTCTTTATAGCAAAACTTACTAAATCTGGTGAGAGACCAAGACCTCGGAGTTCGCGGACACTATTCTGTGTGGGTTTGGTCTTTTGTTCGCCCGTGGAACTTGGCTACAAAGTGGGTGCAAAAACATGTATGGAAAGACAATTATATCAAATTTAAATAATACCATAGCAAGTAACTATGACCAATTGACCATACTTGAACAATTGTTTTAGTACAGGCTCCCTTAAGGGAGAAAAAACGAACAGTACGAGTCAAGTGAAAAGGTGGAGTAATTATTATATTATCTGAATGTTGTGATAAGAAAGACACCATTATACATGCAACTTCAAGCTAAGTTCCAAAAAGGTCAGGTGACTAGTAAATTAGTTTCAGGATCACAACTTTGAATAAAGATAGATGATGTATAAGAATCTGGCAGAAGTCCAATTGGGATAGCTATGCAACATAAATGGAGATGTAATAAACAGAAAATATTATCATTTATTTAATATTTTTCTAGAACTCTACCTGTGGTACAAGACTAACATGAATATTACAAAAATTTTCTCGCTTGACTTTGAACTGGAATTGGCGGAACGCTTCAATAAACGGCATGCTTTCAATATCTCCCACTGTTCCTCCAAGCTGAAAGAGAGAGATTCAACATTAACCATAGTGCTATTTTTAGATGGCACAGTCTGTGTCTACATCACAGTTCAGAACTACCAGCAGATTCTTTTGAAAACATTCAGCATATTTAGACTACCTTAGTTGTACTTGTATTTCAAAAGTGACCTTTTAACAAACATAATCTGGATCCAAACCATGAATGTTGCTTGGATTCTATTCTTTTCAAAAGCCCAAATAAGGTTGCCTGGAAACATTCAGCTGCTGAGAATTTCACACTTTCAATTCTACTAAATCTATTTATTTTGTGTGCTACTTTCTAGGGGGAAGTTTTGAAACAAGTTTGACTTCCATTTTTAAGAACTGACAGAGGCGTTGCTAGTTCCAAGTATCCAGGGGATAGCAATGCCTCAGGTCCTGACATTTCTTTCTTTTTTAAAAAAAATTTAAATTCAAAGTACAAACATACAGTAGAAACATACAGACATTTGTGCATCCCACCCCCTGGGACCTTCGGGTGTCTTAAGCAGCTTCTTCTTCATTTTTCCCCTTTAAAGTCCTTTTCTCCAGAATTGTATTACTTCCTCTGTTGGTCCTTTCCCTTTTCTCTTATTAAAACATAATCAATAAATTTTGCTCATATATCATAAAAGATATCCTTTCTCATTTCTCCTCTTACAATCTTCAAACTACAGTGGTACCTCGACTTATAACCAGCTCGACTTACAACCATTTTGAGTTACAACCAGCAGGGGCTGCAAAAATTTCCCTCGACTTACAACCACAATTTCGACATACAACCAAAAAAAGCACAACATTTTAACAGTTTTCACTTTTTTCCCTTCAGCTAACTGTTGGACAGCGAAGAGGCTGCTTCTCGGTAGCTCCTTTGTCCCCATGTTTAGCTTTGGAGAGAGACTGTCTAGTACTTTAGGTTTTTAAAAATATATCCTCCCCTGCCAAAAGCAGATGCATTAACTGCTTTTGCATTAGTTCCTTTGGGTTCCAACGTAACTTAAGACCATCATCCATGTACAATTTAAGTTCGTAAGTAGAGGTACCACTGTATTTCTCATAGGAATGCACTGAAATCTAAAAACCACTTGTGCCAATTACAGTATATACTCAAGTATAAGTCTAGTTTTTTAGCCCCTCTTTAAGGGCTGAAAAAGCCCGCCTTGATAATAAGCCACCTATGTGTTCTCCAATGATATTTTAAAGATAAAAATAGGTTCCTTGACTTATACTCAGATCGACTTATACTTGAGTATATACGGGTAATAGCATTTCAATGCATTCCTATGGGAAACATTGTTTTGATTTAAGACCAACTTGAGTTAAGACCATTTTATATGTACCAATTGTGGTCGTAACTAGAGGTACCACTGTACAAGATAATTTCTTATTTATTGCTATATTCCATACTCCATTATACCAATCTTCAATTTTAAGCTCCATCTCTGATTTCCAATTTTTTGCTATTATTAATCTTGCAGCTATCAGCAGATTAGCAATTCTTTACTCATTATAAATAGTGATAACATGGCAATTTCTGATTTACAATCAATATCCATCTGAAATATCTTTTAATTCTTTAAAAATCATTTGCCAAAACATTTGTACTTCGTTACATTGCCACCAAAGATGAAACTATGGACCTATCTCTTTCTTACATTTCCAACAGGTATTAGGGTATTTAGAATTTATTTTATTCAATCTAACTGGCGTCATGTACCATCTTAATATCAATTTGAAATTATTTTATTTCATTTTAACTGACTATCACAAAATTCTCATCTTCCATATTTTATTCCATTCTATTTTTATCACTTTCTGTAGATCTTGTTCCCATACTCCCTTTACTACTTCCTGTTCCTTCCTTTTGTCCAATATATTTTCTAATATTTTATAATCTTACTTGCCACCCTTCTTATTACTTCTTCATTTTCCATTCTTTCCTAGCTTACTATAATTGTTCACATTTTGTATATTCTCTAGTATCTTTTTACCCACTCTTTCATCCATCTTTCCAATTGATGATAATTTAACCAAGACTTTGTTAAATTTGCTTCATGTGTTCCCTTGTTTTCATTTTATATAACCATTCTTTCAATCTTGCTACAGTAAGCCCCCGCAAATTCGCGGTTCACTAACTGCGGTTTCAGTCTTTTGCGGTTCCCCCCCAGTCAATATTTTTCAGTAAATTCCTTATTTTTTCCAGTCTGTGGAGCCCATTGGCTGGCGGGAGCGTTGATGGCAGTAGCCCTAGGCTGGCACGGAGGCAGCTAGTGCAGTTGTCGGTGGGTGACAAGTCTCTCAGGAGGCTGGGAGTGGCTATTGGCAGGCTCTTCTCCAATGTGGGAGACATTGCACATGCATTATGGCTATTTTTAAAACCACATCCGTACATTGCGGTTTTTCACTATTTGCGGTAGGTCCTGGAACCTAACCCCAGCGGATACTGGGGGCTTACTGTACTTTCATTTTAAATAATTCTAGATATTTTTTTCATATTTATGGGAAAGTTCTCAACTTATGTTTTAAACTTAATGGTGACCTAACTGGGCATAATTATTTTCCATATTTACCCCATGTATTCAATAAGGTACTCAAAAATGAATTTTTTATTCCTATTTTTATTTTCCCAGTCTTAAACAAATAGCTATTAATACCCTCCTTCAGCTCTAGAGATTCTAATTCCCACCATATTAATTTTTCTGATTTCTATGTTATTTTCCCCATAAATCTAAGTTGGTTGGCTATATACTAGTTTTTAAGATTGGGAATACCTTTTTGTGATCTATACCAATAGATCTTAATTACTCTTGCTTTCATATTATCATTACAATACCTATTTATCATTTCTTGCCAAGATTTAAGTTCATCTTCCATTAATTGGTTAGCATTGTTGATCTTTGGTAGAATTTTCATTTTTACTAATGCTATTTTCCCAAACCATGACAAATTTAATTTAGCATATTCTTGCAATTTTATTTTTATCTCTTTTTAATTTGTCAACATTCTGTTCTTAAGTCTCTGAATATTCTTTGTTAAGTTTATCCCTAAATACTTAAGACGCTAACTTTCTTTCAGTCCATTGCTGGTCATTTCTTCCAGTTCCTACTTATTATGGTTAAATAATAGCATTTCTGATTTTTGCCAATTAACACACAACCCAGTTATTTCTCCAAATTTTTTTTAATTCTTGGCATACTTTCTAAGGGATTTTAATTGTTAAAAGTAAATCATCTGCAAATAAATTTATCTTTCTTTTTTCATTTTACCTACCATATTTATTCCAGTATAACGCACAGATTTTTATTTTAAAAAAAAAGACCGCAAAGTTTAGGTGCGCGTTATAAATGAGGGGTGGAAGGGGGCGCCAGGCGCCGGCCCCTCCTCACCGTCCTCTTTGACCCGTGCGACAGCCCTCTTCCTCCTTCTCGGCAGCTCCCCCGGCCCCACGCCGCTCACGTGGGCTCAGCTCCTACCCAGCGCGGCTCGCCTCGGGAGTTCCCTTGCCTCGGCTGGCCCCCGGGGCAAGCGGGGCTGAGGAAAAGAAGCAAGGCGGGAGCCTCACGGTCACCCCCCCAGGCCCCGAGTCCTCACAGGTGAAAGGCGGGGGAGGGTGAATGCGCGCACCCGCGCCTGCGCCTGCCCCCGCCCCCACCTCACAAGTGGCGGCAAGTGCTCTGCGGCTGCAGCGCGCGCGCCCCCCGCCTCACAGGTGGAAGGCGGGTGACAGCTAATGCGCGCACGCGCCTGCCCCCGCCTCACCGGTGGCGACGAGCGCTCGGCAGCTGTGGCGCGCACCCACCCGCACCCCGCCTCACAGGTGGAAGGTGGGTGACAGCAAACGCGCGCGCCCCCGCCTGCCCCTGCCCTCGCCTCACCGGTGGCAACGAGCACTCCACTGCTGCGGCGCATGCGCCCCCGCCCCCTGCCTCACAGGTGGAAGGCGGGGGAGGGTGAATGCGTGGGTGGCGACGAACGGCGGGACGAACGCGGCACCCGCCCCTCTCTCGGTAAGCTCATATTTTATTGCTAAAAATTTTTATACCGATTTTTATTCGGGTATAACGGGTGCGCGTTATACACGTGTGCGTGTTATCCTCGAATAAATACGGTATTCCCTTTATTAGATCATCTTTCCTTATTGCTTCTGTTAATAATTCTATAACTATACAAAACAAGACTGGAGAAAGGGGACAACCTTGTCTTGTCCCCTGGCCTAGAGTAAATTGTTCTGTTAAGCCGTCATTAACTAAAACTGCCCAATTCTTTTAGTCAAGTTGCTCTATTATTCCTAAAATTTTCTTTCTAAAACCCCACCTTTTTAAAAGAGTTTTCAAAGTGGACCATTGCACACAATCAAATGTTTTAAATATATCCAAAGATAAAATACTTGCTTTTTCTCCCATTTTCCCCCATCTCATAAACTGCACTCATATTTCTTCTAGTTAAATTTCCCATTTGTCTTCCCTTTATAAAACCATTTTGGTCGTCTTTAATATATTTATCAATAAAACTACTTATTCTATTTGCTAATATTGAAATAAATTGGTTTATTAATGAAATTGGTCTGTAAGATCCAATCTCTGTTAAATCTTTATTGTGTTTTGGAACCAAAGTTATTAATGAATGTTTCCAGGATGTTGGAGTTTTCCCACCTTCCATTATTTCAATATACATTTGTTTTAGTTTGGGAATTATTATCAATCTAAATGTCTTATAAAATTCTGGTCCTAATCCATCCACTCCAGAAGTCTTACCATTCCAGTCCTTTCACATTTAAAGTTGCTATTTTGATGCTTCTACCCATATTCCCTTCTTTTTCTCCTCCCAAACAGGTCCCTTTGTGAACATAACAACACCCCAATAATAACAAAAACACCACCTCCATCCCACATTTATCCCTCTTTCATCCACCTCAATTGCCTCCATACTTTTATTCAAGTGTGTGCCTCATAGGGAACACCTCCCTCATTAGATGGCCGCCCCCCAACACTCTATATTTATTTTTATTTCTACCTTTTTTTACCTATTTACAAGCCTCTTCCCTCCTCCCTCTTCTCCCTCCCCCTCAAAAAAAGAAAAGAAAAACTAAAATAAGACCGACAGACACCTCTATAAAAACAAAATAAAATAAGATCCCCTACAGAATGTAAAAATAAACATAAATAAATAAATATAAACCAGGTTAAAAGAACTAATAAATGAAAATTAACATGGAATTAGTAAAGGGGGGGAGGGGAAGGGAAAGAAAAAGAAAAAGAAAATGGGGGGCAGAGAGAAGACATCTGGCTTTCATCCGGATTTCCTTCTTCGTTCATGGCTTGCATGTTGAAGAAGCTGCAGCTGAATCTGTGCTGCTCTGGTCATATATACCATTCTGGTCATCTGGTCCCAATTTCCAAGGTTTCAGCAATTCTTGGCCTTCCTCAATTGAGGAGATTCTGAACTGGACTGCCCCTTTAAAGATCCTTAAAAAGATAGGGTAACTCCAGGAATATCTCAGACCATTCATTAAAACTGCTGTAATTGGCCTCATCGATTTTCTCCAGTCTACTGTGTTTTTCGATAAATCTTGATAATCTTGATAAACTTGAACTTCTCTCGCACCAGACTTCAAAAGTTCAGGTTTTGTTCTTATAGCAGGTTTTGTTCTTACAGCTGTTCTTATATCTGTTAGGTTTTGTTCTTATTAGCTGTTGTTGCTTTTTCTTAACATAACGAGCAAACCTCACCAGAATTGGCCTCAATGATCAGGCTTTCGGGTTGCAGTACATAGGAGACCGTTTCAATATCTTCTCCTGCAACAAACTAGGTCCCCATTGCTGTATTAATCCACATTTCTATCTCTCGTTTTAGGTCTGAGACACTTTTCACTTCAAAATTAATAAATTTGAGATTCATTCATCTTGAATTGCCTTTCATATAAATCAATTTTTGCAGTGTTTCAATCTCGTGTTTTTGTGAGGCAATTTTAGTTTCATTCTGGTTAGTGAACTTGGAAACTTGTTTTAAATGCTCCCCCATCTTCTTAGTTTTTAATTAATTTTCAGAATCTCATTCTAGAATATTTTCATATTGTGCCTCATGGCTTTATTATCAGACAACAGATAATCCAGTTTCTTATCGATCTGGGATGTAAAGCTTGCTAGTACACTTTTCAGCAGCCCTATCTCATTTGTTTAACGTCTCCTGCAGGCTTTGTATATTTGCCTCTAATTTTTCAATCACACCCGAAGCCATCTTTTGTAAACGTGCTCTCTGAAACATGGCGTCAGAAGATCTAAACTAAGTTTTGGTAAAATTAGGCTTTTTTTCCTGTCATCCACAAATCAAAACAACTATAGCTTCCGCTATAGTAAACTGTAGCTTCTGCTATAGCAAACTATTTTCTATGTTGTGGGAAAATATTGCCAATATCTGCTTCGTACATGCAGCTGAAATTCCAAGCCGGCTTATCAGCCCAAAATGTAAGTAGCTCTTTTCAGCTGCTTTTAATTGTTTTTTTCACTCAAATACTGTGGTACCTCTGGTTACGACCACAATTGGTACATAGAGAATGGTCTTAACTCGAGTTGGTCTTAAGTCGAAACAGTGTTTCCCATAGGAATGCACTGAAATGCTATTAATTGGTACAAGTGGTTTTAAGATTTCA
>JAIOUR011544343.1:0-18456 GCA_020711275.1 Calotes versicolor
GACTCAGCACAAACTGGGAATGGTAGAAGGCAGTGAGCGCCTTTTTGTATTACTAACTAAAGTCATATGGAAAAGTGGTGGAACTAGCCATATTTAAAAAAAGGAATTTCTTGTACATTGACCATTAAACTCTTTTGGATCCCCTCCCCCTTCTCCTTCTTTTCTGGTGTCCTTCCTTACAGCAACCACTGGAAAGGAAAGACAGCCAAAACAGCTCTCAGCACAGCGTGTCCAGCCATCATAGCACACACACTGCTTCACCTGTCCATAGCACTCAGGTGCTTCCCGACTACCCTGCCACTGAAACGCCAGCTGTGGACCAACCGGACAACACTGGGCAGAAGAAGCCAGATCCATTCAAAATCTGGGCCCAGTCCAGGAGCATGTATGAAAGCCGACGTAAGTATCAAATGAGATGTTGTTATCTTGGTAATATTCTGAATTGTTGTTGTTACCTTGGTAATGCTCTGTGAATTGTATTGTGGTGCTTCTGGCACAAATGAATGAAATTCTGGGGACTCCTCTCACCAACAACATTCATGATGTGTTGAAGCTCCTTTAAGGGGAATATTTCTATAACAAATGTGTTGTTTTTGTTTATTCGTGTGATGCATGAGTGGATGAAACAAGATGTGGCTGGGAATTGTTGGGGTAAGGAAACAATAGAAGCTACAGAGATCAGCAGATTACATTAATTGAGATTTATCATTTCTGTTACTGCTTTGATTGCCTACAAAAATTGAGTATGCAGCATAATTGGATGAAGCAATTGGCAAGTAATTTCAGCGTTAAGATCTCCCTCTCGCTGTTTATTTTTCTCTCCTCCCTTCTGCTGTCATAAATACATTTCTAAACAGGAAAATCTTATTATTTATTTTATTTGTTTAACATATTTTAACCCACCTTTCTCCTTGGAAAGAACCCAAGGCAGCTTTCAGCATTGGAGGGCAGTATACAAAGTTGATGGTACATAACATTTCTCAAGAAACAATGTAGACAATATACAAGGCTAATAACAAAGAATGAGGAGAGGTAGCATAACATCATTGAAAATACAGTATTAGTGCTAAGGACAATCAGAGAGCAGTAAACGAGTAATAGTAAAAAGGGTAGTTCTACAAACTTTAGCCAGAGCAGTGATGCAACCAGACCAATAGTAACAACAACACAAACAATCAAACAAACAACAACTCAGCAATCTGTTTCTCAGGGAACTCTTGCCTGAAGAGAAAGGTCTTTGCCTGCTTGGGGAAGGACATCAGATTTGGGGCATGTCTGGCCCCCTGTGGCAGGGAGTTCCAAAGCTTCTGAGATCAAGATATTTAGTTGTCTTCCATGGCTTGTAGTTTAACTTTTAAATTTTGTTCAGAATTGCTAATTCAGAAATTAATCAAAATCTGTGTCTGGTACTATGGATTTGAAAACCTGTAGAGAGATCTGACTTTTCTCTGCTCATTCAAGTGTTCCTTCCTATTTCTTTGGCCCTCTTAAAAGCTTACCGTTCGTATTTGCTGGTGTTTACATTGTGCTCCCTCCCCTTCCCAACCTGGTTAAATTGAAGAAGAGGTATGATATGCTGAGTGTTGTTCCCATAATGCACAGGGATACAGTAAGAACGTTTTATTTCAGTTATTAATAGATATACTCCAGTGACAAATCAACAGGGTTTTGATTTTACTCCAGGAAAACAAAATGGGTTTCAATCAACTCTCTTTCTAAAAGCAAAAAAATTGACATGCTTTTTTCTCCTCCATTTCATTCTGTCAGAGCTATAATTCTGTTTTCAGCGTCTTTGCCATTTGGGAGAATGAAGCAGGTTTCGATTGCTCTCACATCACAAAGTGCTATTTGCTATGTAGACCTGGGGTTTTGTGTGCGGTTTGTAGTGAGTTAAATGGTCTTACAACAGTATGCAGTGTAGGTCACAGAGAAGAGGAAATGGAATCAGAAGCTTTGGAACTGTAAATTTATTTCTACAGTATCGCCCCTTGAGTTCTGTCAGTTTCTTTATGCCATCCATTTCTTGTTCAGTAGCATCCCATGAAAAATGAATTTTCAATCTTTTCTCTTATCTTTTTTTCGACTTTTAAGATTGATTTCACAAGAGAGAAAGATGTCTACAGTTACTCCATACTGCCCTTTGTGCCCCCTGTTCAAATACTTGTATTTTTAACTCTTCAGAATCATAGTACCCATTATCGTCTATTGTGAAAAATGTTACTGTCATCATAAGACAGTGTAACTTAGATCTTTTGGAATGATATCCAAAGTCTTCAAAGTCATGGGCACAAGCTACAAAGAAAGTTCAACTTTGTCTGGACCATTTTGCTATCTGCCACATCACTTGTAGAACTCGTGATCCTCTCTACCTTGGCGTTTGAGTGTTGTCTTTTACATTTATAAACCAGATGACAGAGTCTACCAATCATTTTGTGTAACTGATGTCAATTTCTTTTGAGGAGAACTGTTTCCACATGAGAATAGATTCTCTCCCTCCCTCCTCACTCCCTCTCTCTCAGATCACACACACACACACAGAGAGAGAGAGAGAGAGACAAGGGGAGGAGTGAAAGAGGGAGGGGGGAGGGAGAGGGAGAGCATGACAATGCGAAGTTCATGCTACTGGAGTAACTAACTAAGGTTACATTCTGCTAGACATTGTAGAAAGCAACTGAATACACTGTTTAGGGGTGTTCATGTGTAATATTGCATATAGTCAGGATATAATATGGAAGCATTGCTATTCCCATCCTGTTATTTCTACCACATTAGATTCTGACTCTTCCTTTCCCCAGCAGCATGCCTACAGTGCCATTGTCTGCGACCCCCTGCAGCTATTTAACACCAGATAAACAGTTAATTAGAAATAGCTAATTAGTCATTAAGACTAGCTCATCATTATTTTTTGTTTTTAAATGTTCTAGGAAAGGGGCTACAGCACAGATGTTGCTTAGCCTGCCAACCCCACATGTCTAGGCAATGCAAGTTGTATACATTTTCAATCCAGATTGTAGTAGGGGCACATTTTACCTTTTTTTAAGCAATTGAAGGAGATCTTTGGAGCCTAGTGAGTTATTTGAGAGGTTAGGCTAAATATCCTAACACTAATCTTTTCTCCTCTCATTCTGCTGTCTATAACAAATTCACACTTCATTGTGACTTGCTGCATTTGATGCCGCAAACAAAACTTTGTGTTTTGAAATATTGTTATGCTTGCTGATGTACAGGGGCTAGAAACATGATTCTCACACTGTGAGAAGATTCTTGGTTCAGGATATTTCTAAAACGTTACTGCTGGTGCCTTCCACAAACGTGTGTCATTGAAAGCTTCTAAAGGTGGCTCCAGCCAAATAATATTTTATTTTATCAGACAGTCTTTCTAGCTAACTACCTCACTGTAAGTTTATTTTTCATGTAATAGTCCTCTCTCTTTTCACCACAGTTCTTTAGGAGCCAAGACATCCTGCATTAACAGTGTAGAATTCTTTTGAAACTCTGATGGGAATGTTGGCCAATTTTCTGAAGAAAAGTAGGGTGCCAATTAAGCAGTGCTATGTTGTTATTTAAGGTGGCATTGTCCTGATGCTTAAAAGCTATAGGGAAGCTATTTTGCATCAACAACAGCAGAGTATCAAAGGTGTTATCAGAAGAATTTCTTGTCTAATCATACCTTTGTATTTCTTATTTTGCATGCGTACAGGTTTTCCAAAATCTCTATGTGTAGTTCACTGTTTTGAATTTCATCTTCATTCCAATACTACCTATTAGTTCATTTGCTCCTTTTTGCTTATCGACAAAAAGTGTCCACATATTATATTATATTAGGATATATTAAGGCAAGTGTAGGCTTAAAGCATATTTTGACACCGTTGTTTCAATTAAATGAGCTGAGGGTGTCACTCTACAGAAACTGTCAGTATCTGTTAATTCAGATCTTACCAGCTAGCTTCCCTGAGTTCCTAGCTCCATAATCTAATTCAAGCCTCAGTTGTGTTCAGTTAATTAATTCATAGAATCATGGAGTGATTGAATTGGAAGGTGCCTATAAGGGCATTGAGTCTAGCTCCCTGTTCAGCACAAGAACCCAAATCAAAGCAGATCTGACAGATGGCTGTCCAATTTTCTCTTGAATGCCTACAGTGTTGCTCACTACCCCCTGAGATAACTGGTTCCATTGGCATACTGCTCTAACAGTCAAGATGGTTTTTTTGCTGATATATTACCAAAATCCCGCTTCCTGACACTTGAGGCTATTTTTGCATATCCTGCACTCTGGGGTGATCACGAATGGCTCCTTACCCTCCTTTGTAACTTCTACCTGGTTTATGTTGTCTTAATGAAAAAGGATTAAAAGTTTGACCTGAGGTTTGATTCCTCAAAAACTAATTTCATTTTAAAATGTTCTTTGTGGTAGTACTATGCAAGAGCTATATGTTAATCAGTTAAAACCAGCTCAGAACACTCCAGGTTATAAGCAGAACTTTAGAAGTCATGATTAACTCGACAAACTATTTGCACCTAATTATTCAAACCATGGTCCAAATTCACATGGTAACCCTAGCCAAAAATGGACCAGTTGAATTAATTGTTTACTGGTATGCCAGCATTTATATATCTCACTTTGGTCTAATGGGTGCTTTACACCAAACAGTCATTTGTGGATGGCACTTAGTCAAGAGGCTTACAGTAAATTAGACAAAAACTTTGATGTCAGAAATAATTATTCCATATTACAAAAATTGGTAATTGAAAGTTTATGTTTCTGTAATTAATATAATAAAAACATCTTCAAACATTACCAGTGTTATAATCCTGTGAAACAACATTGCTATTCTCCGCCTTCTAAAACGTATACAAGAATGTAGCGCAGTACAGTAGTCTCAAACCTTACACACACTATCAATTCCACAGGGACATTTTGTAATCTTCTCCCTAAATATAAGTTTTAACTCAGGTACTTGCAATGAGTTTATGATCACCTTTAATTCTGATAACAATGTAGAGCAATGGTTTCCAACCTTCGGTACCCGAATATTCCCAGATTGTAACTCTCAGAAACTCTTGCCAGTACAACCAGGGAGTCAGGCTTCTGGGAGTTTTAGTCCAAGAAAACCTGGGGAACCAACCACTGATCTACAAAAGCATAGAACAGTATTTATATTGAGGGTGTTCATATTGCTAGCTACTTCCTCACTACCCCCAAACCACTTTCCAAATTGTATAATGCCTAAGAAACTGTGGAATTCATTTGCTTAGAGACAATATGTTTGAAATGTTCCCTTTATGTCTACAAAGGGCAGTTATAGATAATTCAAAAAGATAATAAAAGATGGCATAGAATAGCATAAATGTGCATTTGCTAATAGATACAGATACAGAAGTACTGTATTTTCTGGTATATAAGGTGACTAGGGGTGTAAGATTAACTCCCCTGCTTTTAAAATATAATTGTGTGTGATATTTTTTAAAAGATATACTCACCATATAAGACTAGTAGCTGGTTAGAGGAATGAAAGATAGCCCTTTAAGAGAAAAGCTTTCTGGCTTTCTGGATAATGCAGTCATAGACATGTGATTGCATCTAGGTATCTGATTTACCAATAAAGCTTTATGGGAATAAAGCTTTATGGGAAACTAGTTGTTTAGCCTGCCAGAAGGCAGGCATGGTGACTGCCACCCATGTCCCCCTCAGTGCTCCCCCGGACTCTTGGCGGGCACGTGGCTGCCTCCGTGGTGGCCCGTGCGCCTGCCCTTCTCTCCTCCACCCGACTCTGGCTGGGCATTCAAGTCTGTGCCGCAAGGAAGTTCACCCCGTGTGATTGGTACACGGGGTGAACTTCCTTTCACCACGGACAACTCTCCTCACTACCTCTTTATTAATAGAGATGTAGTTTTTCAGACATGTGATAGAAAGTCAGTTTCTAATGAGCGGAGGTAGAGCTGAATGATGTATGGAAAGTCCTTTGTTTGAACCATACCTCCGTCTAACATGGGGGTATCTACAGTAGCTTTACAAACTATAAGTGGAAATGCTTTTCAGAAGAATTTCTACAGAACTGTAAGTTACTCCTCTGAAGAATGCCTGAAATAGTAATCTAATTCTATAGTTTCCTCGTGACAGTTGTCTGTCATGAGGAAGACAACCCCTCACTTTTGGGGGTGTTTTTTAAAGTCTGAAATGTCATCTTCAATGCCAGAAAACATGGTACATTTATGAATTATCATAGATATAGGCTACCTCAACATAGTAAGAAAGAGTATAGCCAGCGAAGATATGTGTTTGCTCAGTCTTCCAGTCAAGAGCTAACAAGTTCGAAATGATACCCCTTTTAAGTTGGAACTTGAGAGCTCTTTAAACAGAGGATGCCTTCAAACAGAGAGGAATATTCTCTGATAGCTTTTCAAGTAGAAGGATTGCTTTTGTGGTAATGTAGCAGATAGTTAACGTATTCTGTCTTCTTGATTTCCCTTCAATATGCTTGAGAATGATTTTTTAAAAATATTTTGGACATGTCTCTAGGTCAGCGATGATGAACCTTTGGCACTCCAGGTGTTTTGGACTACAACTCTAACAGCTCTTTATCACTGGCAACATAGGCTAGGAATTCTGGGAGTTGCAGTCCAAGATATCTGGAGTGCCAAAGGTTTACCATCACTGTCCTAGGTTCAAGGAATAATAGGGACACTGTCAACAAAAAAGCATACATGGACATAAAGCTACATGAACATAAATGTGACTTCAGAAATGTCTATATTCAGACACTAGTAGGAAAGATCTCAGCATGCCTTGTCTCTGACTTTATAATCTTGACAGTAGAGCAGAAACCAATGAATAGCAATTAGAATAAGAAACTGCTGAGTTACAATTCATTAAGAGATTCTAGTGTATATTAGAATGCCAGTGTATCATCAGAGATTTTAACAAGGGACAATAGATTCTTATCTGCTAATACTTCCTTGTGTTACGGTGTTTTTCTATTGCCAGGCTATTTGTGTAAAACATCAAAACCTTTGTAAACGGCCAGTGTTAATCAGTGTCGCTCTCAGAATCTTGCATGTAATTTCCCTCACCTTCATCAATCCCACCCAGCCATCTGTGATACATACATACCTGCAAATCTCTGTAACAGATGAGACTGTCATGCAGCAGTAGCCCATGAAAGCTCATGTTGTGAATACCCTTTCCTTTCTAAAGGGCCACAGTTCTGTCGTGGTGTGCATTTGGAGGATCCCAGGCAGGCAGGCAGGCAGGCAGGCAGGCAGAGTCTTATTCCTTTGGCCTTCAAGCCTTCACACAGTGCCACTTACAAAACATATGTTAGAATATTACCGAAGATCTGTTTGGACTCTGTGTTGGCAATTGGAACTAAATCCCTGTTGAGAATGCAGGTTTCTCTGCAGAGGCAAATGGGCCTGCCCTCTCAGGGTGAGCTGTCTGCATATGCCTCCCTTCTGGCAGTCTTCCCAGGAGTGACTTTCACTCACGGTCCCTTCCTTACTTAAGGCAGGGATACTAGCAATATCTTAATCCTGCAGTACAAAAATAGCACATTCCTCTTTCCTTAAGGCTCCAGACAGGCGACTCAGGCACTCCTGCATAAAAGCCAAACCATGCTGCTTCTGATGAACACGAGCTGTTCCCACTAATAATAAAAAAGCTGGTATCGCAGGATTTCTCCCTGGAGGGACACTTTCATTGTTAACACCACAACTCCTAATGTTCTAATCCACTTGTTTGTTAAAGGAGGGATTGGGTCCTTTGATTTTTTCACACAGGTATTTTTGGGTGAAGTATGACTTTGTTCTGATGCTTCTGGCACTTCAGCCCACCTTTTAGTTTCTTTCCCTCCCTTTTTGTCACAGTTTGGTGTTATGACTGTTTTGCTGAGGTGAAAGTGGCACCCGTTATTCAGAGTCACAGGACCTTAACTGTTATGTCTGTTATTTTTTAAGCTGGTATGGAAGAATACGTTCTAGGTCAGATACACTGTATGAGTCTGAAGCAGCAAATGGCCCCAGACAAGATGTCAGCTATAGCGGAAGTATAATAAGCATTTGTCTCTGAAGAATGCCAAACACTTATCATTGCTAGTAGAATTAATAATAATTGTGTGCTATCAAATTAATTCCAATTTACGGAGACCCTTTACTAGGTTTTTGAGTATGGAGTACCATTCCCATCTTCCAAGGGTGTGTTGGGGCTGTGCTATTTGCCCAAGCCTGCACAGGCTAACTCTTCTCTTTGTTAGGGTTGAGGGGAATCAAACTCCCAGCCCCTGCTCCATAATCGGGTGTCTCAAATCAAAATCACTGAGTCATCCAAGTTACTAGAAGTTAAAGAAAACACTCACACTCAGTGGTTGTGTTTGGACCATGCCCTCAGAGGTCCAAGCAGTTTCTGGTGTAGATTGCGACATACAGAATTATTTCATGTTTCCAGGGCCTTCTCCAGTACTTCAGCCATAAGGACAGTTTTTATTAGTTTTGCAACAGCCACACTGTTTCCTTCACTGAATTCTTATGTCCTACATTATCTTAGATCCAACAAGGCACAGCTTGTTTCACTATTGTATTTTATTTGAAACCCCATTACATACAAATGTTTAAAACATATGGGGTAAGTTAGACTTAAAGACTTTTGCTTCCTTCTGGCAGCAAATCTGAGTACTAGATTACTTTAGGGATTTGAGAGGTGTAAAACTGAAGGCAGGGAAAAATATAAAAGTGTAGACTTTGTGTCAATTAGGAATAAAGAAGCAATACATGTAAATATATCACTTAGTATTATTCTAGATTGGTCTGACTGTTTCTCTTGGAAAGGTTTTACTCCATGTTGCAGTTTTACTACAGCATATTTATTATCTGCATTTTCTCTTACATATCGTCCCAGAGTTTATTGACTTGAAATCTTTCGAAACCATACAAGAACTGCTGTATGAGAAAATGCTCTTTTGAGGGAAATCTTGTAGTATTAGAATGTCTTCTTTAAAATAAGACCATGAGAAATAGCTCCACATTTCTGAAATTGTGGCTTGTAGGGTATTTCAAAATGCAAACACTTGAGCATTCATAATTTCTGCAAAGCAAATCCTCAACACATTGTCTCAAGATCATCGAATATAAACATGTTACTATGGTGAATCCGGTGGGAAACTTTGCTTTCAAAAGAAAGGAGGAAAAGAAAAAGCAATTTAAAAAATCAAGATGCTTTAGAAAATGGCATAAATGACAGCCTTTGGAAGATGAAAATGACTAGGCAAAATGCCATATATACTCACATATAAGGTGAGATTTTCAGATTTTTTCTGGGCTGAAAAAGCCCCTGTTGGCTTATACTCAGGTCAATAATAATAAGCCACTTACCTGTTCTCCAGTATCTTTCCCCTGCTGCCTTGGCTTGTGAGCTGATTGGGCTGGGAGATAAGGCTGACGGGGTGGGTGCATTTTAATAAAATGGCTCCCTCTCGACTACTCCCAGAATGCAACAGGAAACAGGAAAAGCAAATCATGGGACTATAGCCATCTGAAAAGCCATGTTATGCATCTCACAGGGAGCTATTTTTAATTAGATGCACCCACCTGGTTGGCCTTACCTTCCAGCCCAATCACAAGCTGATGAAATCAGAGATTAGTTTGGTTGATACATCTGTAAGTACAGAAATACAATTAAGAGCACCCCTCAGAATTTTGCTTGCACAGCCCGACTGCAGTGATGTTCCAGAATGATCCAGATTCAGAGGTTGGGCTTATGTTAACTATACACATGTCTTTGAATCATTCAAATAGGATTGAGAGCACTAAGGGATGTGTCACTTTTCTTAAAGAAGTGACAATCCTAACACCCTGATGGGTGGTCGATTTTGTGTGCAACACCGTCCGTTATCTCAACTTTCTGAAAGAAGGAATGATTGTCACATGTAATGGTAGCCTCTGTATGATGGCACATCCTCTGCATCCCTTTGTCTCATCCTCATTCTCAAATACTACTAGAAGAAACTCCATCCAAAAGACCACAATTATTTGTTTTCTCTTTTAGACATGCCTTTGCTGCTATCTTGACTACATCCTTATCTGCAACTCAAATAGCTATAAGCTTATAGATCCAATATTGATATTGTCTCAACAAGGGGGCATTGCTAACCCCAGGAGACTTGGGACTATTGGCATTTGATTAATGCCCATTTTCTCTGCAGGACTACATTTACAAGACAGTATCCTTAGCTTTTCTCCTGATCAATGTCATCATTTTTGACATATATAGCTCAAAAGAAAACATACCAACGAAGAATATCAGTGATACAAATCAATGCACTATGCACAAGTCATTCAAATTTATTTATTTATTTATTTATTTATTTATTTATTTATTTATTTATTTATTTATTTATTTATTAGTTTTGTATTCCCTACTTTCCAAGGTCTACTCTAAGCATATTAGAGAAGATAAAATGTAAATAGCGATTTCAGACAAATAAAGCAAATAAAATACTTTGTGGCGCATTCAATGCTTGAACTGAAATGACTGAAGATATGGCTAAATCATTCATCTCAAAAAAAAGAAAAAGAAAAAGCATAGCAATACTCTCATCTAAATTTGTAAAAATGAAAAAACCGGCCCCACAACATCAGCTCTAAAAAGCCACCTGCATTTGGTCAAAGCTATCATTAGGGTAATAATTGTGTGGCTGGATCCCAAGGTTTTCGTCTAGTGATGCACAGTGATAAGACATTTTGTTCACCTACTCCAAGACTTAGATCCTATTCAACGATATTCTGGTTTTGTATAGATTAAGTTCAGTTTGTTCAGTTTTCATCAATCAGGCACTGAATTAAAGTAGTCACTCAAATGTTGAACATAGTTCAGCCTTGGGATGTTTAAATAAGAGATGGAACTGAGAATGAGGAAATATCACAAGTCAATTGAAAGCAATCTCAAGCAGTGCTCAAACATGTGTATACTTTATCATTCCTTGACATAATGTGAATTATTCAATAGCTTTGAATAATCAAACTGTGGCTATCAGTAATTATATACAGCAAGTGGGGGGCACGTTAATCCCATTTATGAGGTAGTTAAATGAAGCAAACGTGTACACTTGCATAATTTTATACAGTTTTACTTTGAATTTTATTTATTTATTTATTTATTTATTTATTTATTTATTTATTTATTTATTTATTTATTTATTTATTTATTTATTTATTTATTTATTTATTGAGTTTCTTGGCCACCCATCTAGGCTGACATACTCTGGGCGGTTCAACCTACTCTGGGCGGTGAATCATATCCCCTATAATGACAATCTATGTCTACTTACAAATTCTATGGTTATATTTAATGGCTGAAATCCTGCTTGCTGAAGTAAGTTGCAATTAGAATACACCAATTCAGTCAGTGGGATTTGATGAGACAGTTTCTCTGTAATTTCCATGGATTCAGACATTTTTCTACAAAAAATCTTCAAAAAATGAAATAAAATGAAACATCTCATTGGGGGCACAGCTGGGTCCTAGAGGCACCAGATTTGGTGTGGAGCTTCTTTAGACTCTACCTTTTAAGCCCTCTAAATGTGGAGATGTTTGGGCTTTGGGGGGCCGAGCTATTGAAACTCCAAAGTGCCCCCACCCCCAGAAAAATCAGTAGTAATTGGACTGTTATGCACTTGAAAATAGTGATCCTGCCCACCTATCAGCAGACCTTCCTCAAGCTCTTCCCTTGAAGCACTCCAAATTTGGAGAGGTTTGGGATTCAGGGAGCTGAGTTATTAAACTCCAAAGAGAGTCCCACCCCCACAAAAACCAGTACTAATTGGACTGTAGTCCATTCAAAAAGAGTGATCCCATCCATCTTTCTGTATGAAAATTACAGGGGATCTTAGGGGCGTAACTAAGTGGGGACGACGACAAGCACCATGGACAGCACCATACATTTGCATAGATTTGCAATGTATGGTGCTGTACATGGTGCTTGTCCCCCCCCCCTTAGTTACGCTCCTGGGTGAGCTTCCTCAAATTCTTCCCTTCAAGTACCCCAAATTTAAAGAGGTTTGGGGTTCAGGGGGCTGAGTACTAAAGTAACCCTTTAGGGAGAAAAGAGCAGTTGTAAAACTGGCTGGAAGGTAGACTTTGGAACGAATTTTTGAATATTCTTTAGTATCCTATTCTTTTGTTTTTGAGCCTAGTGGCTGTTGTGGCCTCATGCAGTTCTTGAAATCTGTATAAACAGTACTGGTTGTCATTTGTAACATAATATGGGAAAGCAGCTATGACTGCATGTCTGCCTATTCAGAACAGACAAATCTGGGTTTTAGCACCACTACACTTCCTGAATGCCATTCAACATTTAGTAGTCCCTGGGAAATTATTGCCACTTAGGATACGGCAGCTCCCCTCATATTACTTAAATCACGTGTCTATTAATTAAGAATCATGTCTGTGAATGTCAAGGGCCCTGAATTCAGTTTGTTAAGCTGAAAAGAGTTTTCAAAAAGATAATATTGGTATTACATACTGAACAACTATTATTGCAAATTGTGAATGTCTGTTAGGAAATGGAATTTTGCTTAGGAATCATATATTCAGAGATAGAAATGAAAACTTGAGAAACATTAGCAAATGTAATGCCATGATTCCTTTATCTTGGAAATATATTTTATGTTCTTCAAACAATCATATGCTTTCTCAAGGATTGCAACAATCTGTTGTACTGCCTGCATGTTTTGCGAAGCTGTCATATACTATGTATGGCCATCTGTTAAAACAGCAGTGTAAAAATGAATTAATCTGAATTGCACATGTGTTAATGAGCCCCTTTGAATGGCTTAAGCATGTTTTAATTAAAAGCAAAGAAGAATAGGTCGAGGCTTTCTAAAGCTTTTAAAATATTGCAGTATTTTTACCGTTTGATCTTCATTTTTAGTCACACAATAGATTTGTTGTGTGCAAATTAGCTACAAAAAATAAAAGGAACACGAAGCAGTTTGAAGCAGTTCCCTCCTCTGTAATTAAATAGCCTCAGAAAATGTAAACATAGTGTAACAGGAAATTACCATGAGACAGTCTTTAAAACATATTAATTATTTTGGAGGAAATGAGGAGAAGTGTTTTACCCACATATTGTCTGGGACTCAAAATGGCACCATTAAACATGTTTGAGTATGCCACTGTTATACACCAAGAGGAACAGCTATAAAGCTTACTTATTTCTGAACTATTTCAGATACATCCTTTGTGTAGTTCTCTGGCCATGGCATTACCGCTTATCTTGGAAATATGTTTAGATATTTACAGTTTATTTATCCTTAAATTCTAGGGATTGCTCCTCAAAGTAAATGCAAATTAACCATATGTATCAAATGTAGATCAAGGAACTTTCAGTTAGCCTGACTAAAGCCATATATGAGACTTGAATCAGCATTTTGAATTGGGTTGATACAAAATGGCAGCCAATAACACTCTTGTAATAGGGAAAGGGATGTACTTCTTGTAACTAATATTCTGTCTGCCTCTTTGAGATTCTCAGGTATGTTAATAATTGTGTTAGGCATGTTAATAGATATCTATTTGTTTCTTTAAAATAACTTTACCCTGACTTTCTCCTTAAAATAATATAGAAAATGATTATTGAAATATAATTTGAAGTATAAATCGCAGAAGCCGTTCTTCATAGTCATTAAGATGTTTGAATTTCTAGAGATTTTTTTTTGTAGCAGGTAAGAATTAGTACGTCAAGATGGATTTGAGGGAGGTGTACATTCAGGTATTAATGTATTTTACTCTAAGGGTGAACTTGTGGGTGCTGAGTTCTGACTGCATTGGGGTAGCAGCATATTTCTCACATTGTGGGCTTTACAAAATTACAGAAGATCCTTCTTAAATAGCATCTTAAAGGGACATCTGCCTCTCCAAAAAAATTACTCTTGTATATTTTGATACTTAATGCAAGCACATGTGAACATGAAAATTTATGCATCATAAAGTGAAATGATATAAAACTTTCTACTACCATGTTAATTTTATTTAAGGGAATGTTTGTAAAGCCTTTATTTATTTATTTATTTATTTATTTATTTATTTATTTATTTATTTATTTATTTATTTATTTATTTATTTATTTATTTATATCAAGGCTCATATTTCTTCTCGTGACTTCTTCTTTTGGTATTAAAAAGAAGTATCTTATTGAAAAACGTCGTAAGATTTTTTTTTCAACAAAGCAATTTTCTCATGTGTATAGATTTTGCTTCCTAATCCATTCAAATAATTGTATGTTGTCAAAAGACTGTGAGCTCTTTTGCAGTACAGTAATTGAAAACATTTCACAGTGGTTTTTCTGAAACACAATTTGAGTATATTTACAGTGTTTCATATTATGTTTTAGACAACTAGTTTTCACATCATATATTGCCAGCTATTTAAACAATTGACAAAAAGGTAGGTCTGTTTTAGTCCTTTAAAGCAAACATGTTTGTAATACTAGGTAAGAAAGCTGTGTCAGAGCTGAACACTAAACTGAAATAAACAAGAAAACACCCATTAAGCTTTGCAAAATGTTAAAATTAATATTCACAGCTATGTCACCTTCTCCTGCGACTGGACTGAGCAAGGGTGAAAGAGAGAGAGAAATCAATTCCACGAATTTTGGAGAATGTAAGAATGAGTTGAGAACTTTATATCTGTCTTTGTTGTCCATCTTGTGGTGGTGTTTGTGGTTGGATATAGTTCACATGGGCTATTTGGGGTAGAAGATAAAGCATGAAAACTATTGTTAAGTCCAACATGGGTTTCTTAACATTCCATGTTCAAGTAGTAAGACTTTGCTTTACCTGAATATTGATAATTTAAAAGGAAGGAAGGAAGGAGAAAAAAAAACCTTACCTTGTAGCTATAATTCATTTTCATTACCTATTCAAAACTCTCTTTCTTACTTTTGCAATGAAGTCCTTGAGACACAAATAATAAGGTACAAACATATGTTATCTTCAAGCCAATGATGTTAAAACTTAAATACTGAAGTTCCTCTTTTTTAAAAAAGCAAGAGCTCTGTAATTGTATATGCTTTAGTTATAATTAGGCAGGTTTGAATGAAGTAATTTTTGTGCTTATCGCCGTAAGTACCATTAGCACAATCAGTGTGCTAATCGGCCTGCAAACAATTATTTACAATTCGATGAAAGAAGGAAATTTAAACTAAGCCTTGATAGTTATATATATCCTCACGCCTGAAGATACATTGTGAGGACCTATCTTGTGCAAAAATATTCACAGTTATTATTTTGGGAAAGATCACCGCTTTGAATAGCTAATTATGCTGCTTCCTAAGTGCATGGAAACATTTTCCGCTAGTCCTAACTGGGAGTGGAATCTGTGTAACTTCTGTTCTAGTGTGATTCTACTACTGGTTAGTCATATAACTGGACTAAATCAATGCAAAAGTCTGTAAAAAGAGTTTTATTTCACTTTTGTCTGTTTTCTGCATGTGCGTGTTTGTGTTTCACTATTATCTTAAAATACCCCACTGCCTCCAAATGTAGCACTAATTGATGTCAACAGTAATGAAAGGAATAAGGCAGGGGTGGCTAACCTGTGGCTCTCCAGATGTTTAGGACTCAAACTCCCAGAAGCCTTCTCCACTAGCTCTGCTGGAGAGGGCTTCTGGGAGTTGCTGTCCAAAACATCTGGAGAGCCACAGGTTAGCCAGCCCTGGAATAAGGTATTACAAGTTCCCCTCCCTTGTTTTCTTGTACTGCTTGAATATAAAGTCCTAGCGGAAGCAAGAGTTTTGGATCGTGGTCCTGTTTCTATTTGATTGCATCCTTTCCAAGCAGATTTATCATTAAAGATTCTAGCCATAGACTCTTAAAATTATAAATTACAAGCTGCAGAGGCAAAACAATAATTGCAAGACCAGTCCACAAGGAATTCTATGAAACAAACACAGATCAGTGGGTGAATCATTCACCTAAGAAGAGTAAGTGTCTCCGCATGCAATACCCTAAACATCATACTGCAGCAAGATAACTTCTTAACCTTGACTTGTCATTTTCCTTACAGCAAATAATATCTTTGCGAACGGTCATATAATCAGCATCTAGCAAGCTGTCTTCTTTAATATAACGCTTTCTTACTAGATATGAATAGCTCTCCTGTGAATTAAAGCCCCAAGAGGGGAGCTGCTATTATTCAACATCATATCTAATTAATTATTTCTACCTGGATCATGAAAATTGCATGATAGTCTAATGATATATCATTTGAGCTCAATGCAGAGCCAAATACAGTAGACTTGCATTTCAGCAGGAAACAGAAGATAAAGCTTTAGCTGCTGTTGCAAGTGGTGTAGAGTTGACAAATGGATATACACTGGAAGATGCCAAGATGGGAAAATGTTCCATACTGGAGTGCCCAACAGAAGCTATTTTGCTTTTATCAGACAAGCTATGTATTCTTTACAGATTTGGTCTGACCTCCATTGTGAGGCATTGGAAAGAACCTGTGCTATCCATCTATTGTATTGGTTATCAATAGGCAACAGCAAACAACAATTAATTTAGGATGCAGTCTATCTCATGTTGGAGCTGGTGGCAAAGTCCACAAGTGTTAATGCAGGCTCACATTGTTTAAACTGGTTGATAAAAGACAGAGTCACTATTTCCAGCAAACAGCCTTTAAGCAGCTAATGCTCATCTGATTCCATTTATGCTGTTTAGTAATATTTATCACCTTATTATTCTTTAATTGTGTTTAGAAAATTGCGGGGCCATGGCTCAGTGCATTAATATATGAGTTTTTTAAAATGCCTAAGCTAAATAAATCCCAATCACTTGATAGCAGTTGCCAAGTGTACATATAAATCAATGACTGTAAAACATTGCAGAAACAAACACATATTTGCTTGGTTTCATTTTGTCATTTCATTATGAAGGAGCCTCGTGGCACAGTGGTTAAATGCTGCACTGCAACTAGAACTGTGATCACGACCTGGGGTTCAATTCCCAGGCTAGCTGGCTCAGAGTTGACTCAGCTTTCCATCCTTACGAGGTCGATAAAATTTGTACCCAGCTTGCTGGGCAGGCAGTGTGTAGCCTCCATTATTAAATTGTAAACAGCTCAGAGAGCGTTTTAAGTGCTATAAAGCGGAATATAAGCAGAACTTTGCTTTGCTTTCATTTCGTATAGTTGTTCAAATGCACTTTAGTTGTGAGATACTGAAAAGGGATGGTATCCTAGAAATCTTAGCCAAGACTTATTTGATAGAAGAGAGCTTTGTGCTGAATGACACCATAGCGCTTCCTTGGTATACTATAATCTGCAATAAGTAGCATTTAGGAAACCTGTATTTATGCTGTTTTGATTTCAGTTGCTATCCCCCAACATCCCACTCAGAGTATAGCAACTTGGCTTCATGAGTGAAAACATCGGCAACAGAGGCATGTCTTCACTACATTAACATATTGATACATAAATACAAAGAGTGAAGACATAGCATTGACAAGCCAGGCAATTTAGTTGGTGGGAGATGAGTGCAACACCAATTGCTTAACAATAAACATTTCCAGGGTGTCATAGTGTTCAGTTGAGGGTACACAGTGGCGTTAGAAGGGGTGGCGGCGCCCGGTGACAAGGCCCCAGTTGGGCGCCCCCCTCCAGTGTGCGCTGGCGGGCAGAGGGGTGCAGGATTGGGGCAAGGCCCCAATTCTGCACCCCTAGAGCCCTGCGCCCAGGGCAAATGTCCCCCTTTGCCCCCCCTAGTTACACCCCTGAGGGTACACAATGTGCATTTCCTTTTATTTATCCATACATTATGTTCAATAATGTTGATGTCAAGAGACTTCACAGAGAAAGGGATCCCACAAATTTCTTTAAAGGCACCTTCAGTTCACAGCTTACAGACACACACTTCACACTGAGGAGGCAACATTGCACATGTAGGTTGACGTGACTGCAGAAGCTACTGTTACTTTTATCTTCACCTACACAGGAGTCCAATGGTAGTACTTTGAGATGCACTAAGAAACAAAGTTCAGTAAACAGCTTTCAGTACTATGATGTGTGTTCTTAAGCAGCGAATTCCATCCAATAATCTGCCCGGTTCTGTATTGAAGTTTACAAATTCTGGGTATTTATGAATATGGTCCCAATGTGTGATGTACAGTAAGCCCCCAGAATTCGCTGGGGTTAGGTTCCAGGACCTACCACAAACTCTGAAAAACTGCAATGTGCAGATGTGGTTTAAAAAATGGCCATAACTCATGTGCAGTGGCGTAGCGTGGTTTGCCAGCACCCGGGGCAAGGGATGTATTTTGCGCCCCTAAGTTCTAACAACTGGTTCTAGTGATCTGATTCAAACCAGCAGAATACTACCACCATCACCCATGGCTGGGAACTCTGCCACCACTGGAGCGCCCAATGGGCCTCCCCTCCCCCTCACCAAGCCCAGGTAAAGGGCGCTCTGCC
>JAIOUR011544344.1:0-12253 GCA_020711275.1 Calotes versicolor
CCTTGTTTTTTTCCAGCCTGTGGGGTCCATTGGCTGGTGGGAGCATTGATGGCAGTAGCTCTAGGCTGGCATGAAGGCAGCTAGTGCAGTTGTCAGTGGGTGGCAAGTCTCCCAGGAGGCTGGATGCTGCCATTGGCAAGCTCTTCTCCAATGTGGGAGACATTGCACATGTGTTATGGCCATTTTTAAACCACATCCGCACATTGCGGTTTTTCACAGTTTGTGGTAGGTCCTGGAACCTAACCCCAGCGAATTCTGGGGGCTTACTGTATCCTAAAATCCCTCATTGGGCCAAAACTGCATCTTCTGCTTGCAATGAAAAAGCAGTCCTTCTTCTTCTTCTGTTTCATGCTTCCTTTATCCAGGAAAATTTACAACCACCTTCAGGAACTCTTCATTCCTATTATCATTTGAAATTGGCAGCATTTCCCAAGGAAAATTGATTCATAAATCCCAAAATTAACACACAAAATCATTTATTTTATGATGATACCATTACCCATGTGTTTTCATCAGAATAAGTGAAACATCCACACATATAATTTCTTTTATTTATCAATACAAGGGAAAGAGAGCCAGGTATAATGGTTTGTAACCTGTGGTGATTCAGGATGATTAGTTTATCCCCTTTCTGTCTTCTATCTCCACCCTTTTATTTTGTGAACTCTCTTGGGGGGGGGAGAAGCTTTTGATGTCAAATTATGCTGTTTCAGGGATTCACAGATTTCCTAAAACTACAGAATAACTGAGTTGGAAAGGGCTTATAAGGCCATTGTGTCCAATTCCTTACTCAAGGCAGGAATCCAAGTCTGGCAGATTATTGTCCAATTTTCTCTTGAATGCCAACAGCTCTGGAGACCTCATCACCTATTAAGGTATGTAAAGTAATGTGACAGTAGCAAATCCTTTTCTGCTAGGCCAGGGGTCTGCAACCTGCGGCTCTGGAGCCTCATGTGGCTCTTTCATCCCTCTGCTGCGGCTCCCTGTTGCTCAAAGTAGATTTCACAACTGCATGGCAGCGTCATCTTGGAGTTGGAAAAATGTGGCACCAACCTAGAAGAGCCAAGTATATGGGTGTGCAGGAGCCCATGGGAAGAGTGCCACACTGTTTGGGTCAGCTTATGAGTGGCTGACCCTGGGAGGAGCTGTAAAAGGAGCTTGCAGCCCACAGCTTTCCAGGTTTTGTGGCTCCCAGTGTTTTCTTTTATGTGGGAAAGGGGTCCAAATGGCTCTTCAGGTGTCTAAGGTTGCTGACCCCTGTGCTAGGCCAAATATCAACACTGCTTTCTAGTGTGCTAGTCTCACATCCGTTGTAGATCCATTATCACTAAAGAATGAAAACAAGGATTGCCGGCTGCAGGAAGTATGCTCTGATTGGTTAGTCAGAGGTGGCAGTCTCACAAGCTGCTGGGAAGAAGAAGGGGAGAAAGGGAAGAAAACGACAAGAGAGAGGAAGCAACATGGATTCCAGCACGGGAGATTCGGACTGTGTTTAAGGTGATTCTACGAGGACTGTGAGAGGCCTTATGGCCATACTTCTCCTTAGTCTTCATAGTTATAGGGTTAGTTTTATAAGTAGTGAATCATGTATTTGTTTTGTAGATAGACATATCTGGTGTGGAAAGTCAACTCCTGTATAAATAAATGTGTGTTCATGAACCATAAGTAAAGCTTCAGCCTGTTGTGTAATACTGTCTTCCTATAATTTGGCTAATTGAAGTGATCAAGTCCCAGAGAGCAGCCCACAGAGAAACACAGTAAAAGAAGCCACAGGAATAGAGTGGGAAGAATCTAGCCAGAGGGAATTCGATTGAAATAGTCTAGTCTGCGGACAGATAGACAGACAGCCGATTCCTGATAGATAAACAGAGGCTTGTAAGGGAAAAGACCTCTGCCCCCTTCATTCCGTGATAAGGTAATAGATTTCATGGCCATACTGTTCTAACAGTTATAATGTTTTTCTGATATTCAGCCTAAATCTGGCTTCCTGTAGCTTGAGTCCACTGTTACAGATCTTGCTCCTCATCCATATGATTAGCTTTCAAGTACAGTGGTACCTGTTATAATGAATTTAATTTATTCCGCAATCACTTTCTTTATGTGAATTTTTCTTTATATGAACTGCGGTTTCCCATAGGAATGCATGGGAAACCCATTAATCCATCCGTGAAGTTTGGCAAAAGCAGGGGAAAAGTTTCTGAATGGATCCAAGAAGTTTCTAAACAGCTCGAAGCTGCTCTTCAAGTGCACGTAATCCTCTTGCCACCTTCACAGCACATTTAACATTTCAAGCATCCCTTTTCAGATTCACCTCTCAAAACATCAGTTTTCCATAGGAGTGCATTGAGAGACCAACCACCTCCTTCAGACTGTCTCCATGGGTTCAAAAGGCCCTCTTAACATGCACTTTAACCTCAGTTCATGACCTGAGCACATGGCAAGGTAGGAAAAACACACACAAAGCATAAGGAAATACCAGAAAAAACCCAACCAAAACTGCCCCCATCAAATAGAAAAGAGGCCGTAACATTCATTGTGTGAGCAAACCCCATTCAATACTTTAAGTGAACAAACCCTATTAAAATTCTTTATAAGGGCAATGCAGTTGTTTAAGCCTATTCTTTATGTGAATTGTACTTTATTCAAAGCATTCTTTATAAGGGGCACCACTGTATTTTAAAAGTGTTATCATATCTCCCGTCAGTCTTTTCTCAAGTTCTTTCAGGCTTTCCTCACAGTGCTTGTTTCCAGCTTCCTTGTCATCCTTGATGCCCTTCTCTTAATTTGCTCCAGTTTTTTGGCATTCTATGGTGCTGAAACACTGCACTGTACTATTCTGCACTGGTTAGATGAGGTCTAACCAGTGCAGAATAGAGAACTAGTATTTCACAGGATTAGGAGACTGTACTTCTGTTAGTGCACCCTAACTCGCATTTGGGTTTTTTGTTTGTATGTTTTTGTTTTTGCAGGCACATTGCACTGTTAGTTCATATTCATCTTTCATCAGATAACTGGGTGGCGGTGTCAAAGAAAAATAAGGCTAAAATCCCCTGAATTACAGGATTGGATGTGATTCTAGAGACCCAGCTTTAAATCTTCACTAAATGATTGAGCTGGTTGCATAAACTTGGGCCAGTCATTTTAACTCATTTACATGGAAGTTGCAGTTCAAGAACATCTGGAGGGCCAGAGTTTGAGATGTGTGTTCTAGTGCCATGCTACCCAGCTTTCTTTGAGGTATGTAAGTGTAACACTATCATTTTAAAATCACAAGTGCACTTTGGACTCTATGGCCTTGTAGGCCCCTTCCAATGCAATTATTCTATGAAGCGATGTGTTTAATCCAACACAAACACACACACACACATGTGCGCATATACACACATATACACTGGAGGGGGAAGTGAGTGAGTGAGTGAGTGAGTGAGTGAGTGAGTGAGTGAGTGAGTGAGTGAGTGAAAAGGAAATGAAACAACATTTTAATTTGCATTGCTTCTTTGTGCAAAACTTGGCTTTTCTAACCTAAGAAAACAAGTAAAAATAACAATTATGAAAATAACTGTTTGATAGCAAACTGATATTTTGGCCTATAGTGAGAACATGCAAGTGAATGATTCTGAGTAGCTGACAGAAATAAATTGTTTGTTCTTGCTATTGTACAGTCAGACATTGCAGGAAGAGAGAGTCAGTTAGTGTCAGTGTGAGTGAATGGTCCCCTCTTTGATATGACATTACAGTGGTACCTCTAGTTACGACCACAATTGGTACATATAGAATGGTCTTAACTCAAGTTGGTCTTAAGTCAAAACAATGTTTCCCATAGGAATGCACTGAAATGCTATTAATTGGTACAAGTGGTTTTTAGATTTCAATGCAATCCTATGAGAAATACAGTGGTACCTCTACTTATGAACTTAATTTGTACATGGATGATGGTCTTAGGTTGAGTTGGAACCCACAGGAACTAATGGAAAAACAATTAATGCATCTGCTTTTGGCACAGGAGGATATAATTTTAAAACCTAAAATACTAGACAGTCTCTCTCCAGAACTAACCATGGGGGCAAAGGAGCTACAGAGAAGCAGCCTCTTCACTGACCAACAGTTAGCTCAGTGGTTCCCAACCTGTGGTCCGGGGACCACCAGTGGTCCCTGGGAGCCAAAATATGGTCCACGAGCACATGGCAAGTGAGGGAGGGAGAGAGAGAGAGAGAGAGAAAGAGAGATGGTGATGGCAACCCCTGGGTGGGCTGTGTGTGTGTGTGTGTTGTGTGTTGTGTGTTGTGTGTGTGTGATATGCAACCTCAAAAATCACATTGATTCAAATTTGGTTAATTTTTCTATATAAAAATGGTATGTTTTCATTAAAATAATACTATTGTGCAGGTTCCTATTGTTTCAAGTCGAGTACTGTACTTGATTCAAATTTATGTTTGAATTATTCAGGGTTTTCCCCCCCTTATTTTTTGGTACATCGTGGTCCCTGACAACAACAAAGTAATCAAAGTGGTCCCTGGTCAAGAAAAGGTTGAGAACCACTGAGTTAGCTGAAGGGTAAAAAGTGTAGACAGGTAAAATTTTGTGCCTTTTTGGTTTTATGTCGATTTGTGGTTGTAAGTTGAGGGAAAATTTTGCAAGTACTACTGGTTGTAACTTGAAATGGTTGTAAGTCGAGCCAGTTGTAAGTCGAGGTACCACTGTATTGACTGTTTGGAGCACAGGCCTATATTCTGAGAGCACATCACAGGCCAACAGCTAGAGGGCATTGTGCTCTGTTTCTTTCTCGCCTTTCATTTTCATACTATGAGGCAGTGGTCCATGTGCCATGCTGGCCAGATATTCATGGACTTGAACAACACTGGCTTTTCAGCTTAAACATGGAAATGAGTACTGGCTCCTAGAGTCGGATGCAGCTTGCAGTCATGTGTGTGTGTGGACTTTACCTTTATCTTTACCATGAGGCAGTGGAAATATTTTCAGGCAAAATTTTATATAAAGATGTAGCATATTTCATTGCTGTAACATATACCCGTCTATACATCCTGTACCATTTTAATTTATTATTGTTTTAAGGGAGGCTTCAAAACAAGAATATGTACAGTGGTACTTCGACTTACAATCGGCTCAACTTACAACCATTTCGAGTTACAACTGGCAGTAGTTGCAAACATTTCCCTTGACTTACAACCATAATTTCGACTTACAACCAAAAAAGCACAAAATTTTGACTGTCTTCACTTTTTTTCCTTCAGCTAACTGTTGGTCACTGCTTCTCTGTAGCTCTGCCCCCATGATTAGCGTTAGAGTGAAACTGCCTGGCATTTTAGGTTAAAAAAATTCTCCCATCCTCTCCTGCCAAAAGCAGATGGATTAACTGTTTTTGCATTAGTTCTTATGGGGAACTATGCCTATAAATACAAACTCCACCTATGCTTCTATGAGGAACAATGCTTTTACCTATGAGCAGAAAAACTGCTTGTATGGATTAATATCATTTCAGTGCATTCCTATGGGAAATGGTACTTCAATTTACAACCATCACGAGTTAAGACCATCATCCATTTATGAATTACGGTCATAAGTAGAGGTACCACTGTATTTTGAAATACGTTTTACATTTCATTTCTGTTTTGGAAATAACTACAGAGGTTTAGCTAATATTGAAATCTGAAGTTCACTGTGTTTCATTGAACTTCACAGGAAATATCAGAAGTACACAAACCATGCAATATTGTACACAGTAGTTAAACCAAAGATTTCATTTCATTCAGCCAGTTACACAAAGTGCTTTTAAATTAGCATCAATCAGAAGCAAATGGAAACACTGTTTTTGATGCATGGCAGGCTCCTTGGAGTTTTGTGCGAGATGAAACTTTTATTTATTATTAGCAAAATCTTGTGTTGGATGGGAGACTAATTTGGAGGCAATAGTTAACCAGCTCTATGTGCAAGGGTAGGGCGCAGGGGAGAAACTTACCGCTGCACCCGCGTTTGCCTCCGGTCCCGAAATGGGAGGCACAAGGTCGGGGCTTCCACGTCCGGGTGGAGGTGGAGCCCGGATGTTGAGAGGCTATTTAAGCCTCTGGAGGCCGCCGCTCGGCCTCTTTTGGCTGGCGCTGTTGAACGGAGCAGCGCAGCGCGGGCGAGCGGCGGCTGCCATTTTGGGATCGCAGCAGCTGATCGGCGGCCCGGGCCGACATCGCGCTGCGCGGCGGGCGCCGTTTTCGCCTGCAGTCAGGCGGAAGAGCGGGATCGATGGAGCGCAGCTCCGTGGCAGGGCTCCTTCCCCCCCCTCTTTGGGTTACGGGAGGGCCGAGGGGTGTGGGGAGGTGGGCTGGCCGTTGGCACGGCGGGCGCCATTTTAGTTGGCGCCGCTGCGGGGCGTGTTGCGGCGTGGCGATCGGTCGGTCGCTTGTCTCCCTCCCACCCACCCCTCTCCTTCTAGGTGGCTTTTGGGGGTTGGATCGGGAGGGTCGGGTGAGCCCCTTGGGAGGCTGATTGGCGCGGGGCAGGAGGATAGGGCTTTTAGCCCCCCCAACTCCTCCTTTGTTTGTAGCGCACCAGGGTTGTTGAGCCAGGCGTCCTTTGCCTTGCTGGCTGGTGTGTTGGGGGCTGGGCTGGAGTCACCACACACCCTCCCCCCCTTTTTTTCCTTCATTCTTTCTGGGGTTTGATAGGCTTGAGGTAGAAAGTTTATGGGATCTATTATTCTGTGATGCCCTATAGCATTTATATTTGAATACTGTTGTGCAAGCTGATTTAGGGTACTGGGCTGCTACATTAATTCAAGCCAGGGACCTGGTTGGTGCCGAATTTTTTGGGTGGTGTGTGGCTCCTGCGTAGGGGCAGTTCATAGAGATTGAATGGCTCCTAAAAAGGGTCAAGGGGCCAAGAAAGGCAAGGCCCCTGTTAAGCGTAAAGCGCCCAATTTATCCCCGCCTAGGGAGGAGTCATCTTCCTCAGATGAGGAGTTTGTAGCGTCCTGTCGGAGCTTGATTGACAAGTTGAGCCAGTATGAGCGTGACAGGATGAAGGCCAGGCATAGAACTAGGGGTCGTGCCAGATTAGCAGATCAGGAGAAGCGTCGTGAGGCATGGAAGGAGATAACGGACGAACTATTTTCCAGGGTCTCCGCGTTAGAGGCTGATAAGGATCGGGCAGAGACTCCTCCAGATCGTTCTGAAGGCGAATTGTCACCGGACCGCCAGTCTTGCGTCCCGAAAGATCTGGGAGATCGGGAGCCAGTGGATGCCGAGGAGGGCCCAAGCTGGAGGCACAGGGATCATTCCCCGTGGGACATCGGCAGGGTCACGCGGCGCAGGGGTGAGTCCGCGCATACACCGATACACGCAAAACAGGGTAGAAGCTGGCCATGGGGGACACAGGGTGTCTGGGGAGATGAGCCTGGTAGGCCTTACACAAAGGGTTCCTTGTTCCCTGGAGCGCGTAGGGATGAGGATGGTCGGTGGTCTGGTCATGGCACTTCGGGTAGGGTTTCTCCTAGGGCCGGATCGGCTTCATTTTACCACCATGGCCCATTGGATTGGTCCGGGGACCCTTTTCACCATTCGTGGCCGTATAGCTCGTATTCACGTTGCCCTGGACGATCCTTTGGCAGGCAGGTGTCAAAAGAAATGGTCAACAAGATAGTTAATGGAGAATTTGTTGACCTCTTTGACCTTTTGAACAAATCGGTGAGCCCGTCGAAGCTGAAGCATGATGAGGTGGCTAAGGAGCGGTATAAAAAAAAGAAGCCTGATAGATGTTGGGGTAATTGGCTCCCTGCATTCTTCATATATGCAGGGATTCTATCGGAGGCTAGGCCAGAGCTAGGCTCAGCCTTGTTTAAGTACGTGGACACGATTTACAGGGCGTATGTCGATTTTAGCGGCCCGGCGTGGTTACGTTATGACGAACTTTTTCGAGAAGAAATGGCTGAAGACCCGTATCTTAGGTGGGACTTCATGGACAATCAGCTGTGGCTACAGAACATGACCTCTGCCAGACCCATTTCGGGTACTCGATTTGACAGTGGACACCTCGCACATAAGGAAGGGTCCATCCCGGCTGCCCGCCAAGGAGCGGGCGTGTCTGTTCAAACGAGACAAACATGCTGGGAATTTAACTCTAAAGGGTCATGTTCTAGGAAGCCATGCCGATTCAGACATGCATGTTCCACCTGTGGAGCATGGCATTCGGCCAGCACCTGCTCCAAGCGAAAGTCTACGGGAGGTAAGGAGCAGGGTGGCAATAGGAAACCCTCGCCTGGAAAGGGAGCTCCTGCTAAAGGGACCTAGCCCAATTAAGTTGGATCAGTTGTTTAGTTGGTTAAAAAGTTATCCTGACAAGGAAGTTGCGCAATTTTTGGCTGATGGTTTTCAGTTCGGTTTTAGAATCCCGGTTGTGGGTGATTGTTCGGCCAGGTTGGCCGATAACAGTTGAGATCAGACTTTCAGGTACAATCTGATGCGTCAGGAGCGCTTGGATTTGGAATTTTCTTTAACAACAGGTGGGCGGCTGGACTGTGGCCTGAGGAATGGAGGGATAGTGGGGTCACTTCAGACCTCACGTTTTTAGAACTCTTCCCAATTGTAGGGGCCCTATGGCTTTGGGGTCATACTTGGAGGAATTCGACCGTCATATTTTGGTGCGACAACATGGCAGTGGTTCAGATACTGTCGTCGCTTACGTCACGGTCCGCTAGGGTCATGAATCTCTTGCGGGCCTTTACACTTAGATGTCTCCAGTTGAATGTGCTGTTTAAGGCAAAACACATTCCTGGACTTCAAAATGAGATAGCCGATGCCTTGTCCTGCCGACAGATGCTGAGATTCAGACTGCTGGCTCCTCAGGCGCGGGAAGAGCCGGACACACTTCCCCAAGAGGTATGGGATCTTGGCAGGCTAAAGCCATCTTCAGGTCGGCCCTAGCCCTGGCCCCAAGGACCAGGAAGTCTTATAGGGTGGCTTGTGAGGAATTTACACAATTTTTCATGTTAAGAGGAGAAAGGGCTCCATGGCCGTTGGAGGTTGAGCACGTGCTCCGGTACGTGGTACACTTACAGGACAAGGGGATGGCGGCGTCCTCTATTCAGGGAAAGCTTGCTGGAGTTGCCTTTTTTGTTAAAATGGTTGGAGCCCCTGACCCGACTCAGGACTTTAGGGTTAAGAAGCTAATAGAAGGATGGGCCAGGGCCCAACCTAGGAGAAAGGATAAGAGGGCGCCCATTACCCCAAAGATGTTACAGAGGTTAGGCAAGTTGTGGCCTGGGCTGTGTGTAGACGGCTACGAGGCTGAGCTGATGAGGGCGGCTATGCTTGTGGCCTTTTTTGGGGCATTTAGGGTTAGTGAACTGGTATGCAGTTCAAAGGGTGACCGCTCAGGGAGGGCCCTGCAACGGGAGGATGTAGAGATCTTTGCAGATCGAGTCATCTTCCTCTTGCGGTGGTCAAAAACAGACCAGGCTGGGAAGGGGACTCTCATTACCCTTAAGGAATGCTGGCTGCAGGATGTATGCCCGGTTGGGGCCATGAAGAGGTTCCTGCAACTGAGAGGTGACGTAGGAGGACCGCTGTTTCAGCATAAGGATGGATGTCCTCTGACAAAGTTTCAATTTTGGGCCCTCACCAACAGGGCTTTGAGCAAATTGGATATGACCGGCTGGAAGTTTGGGACCCACTCCTTTAGGATTGGAGCGGCTTCAGCGGCTGCAGCGTTGGGATATAGTGTGGAACAGATAAAGGAGGTTGGGAGATGGCGTTCTGCAGCATTTAAGAGATACATTCGGCCTTTGCCTCACTGACGTTTTTTCTTTTCATTACAGACGCGGTGGTGACCGGCCCGGCAAGGGTAGTTTATATAGTTGGCCACAGTTACATTTATTGGGCTGGCAAATTTGTGGCCAATTCAGAGTTGGGACACAGTTTAGGTTTAGGTCCTTCTGTTAAAGTTGAATGGTTAGATAAGAGAGGGTTGAAATGGATGGGCCTTTTTAACCTGTTGGCCAGCCATATATGGTTAGGATACTCGGGAGCTATAGTGGTTCACTTAGGTGGGAATGATCTGGGTGTGCTTAAGGGTAAGGAATTAGTTAACAACATTCTGAGGGATTTTAGGGAACTTAAGGGAAGATTTCCAGGTGCTACGCTCATTTGGTCAGATATAGTTCCCAGAAGATCATGGAGAGCGCAATGCGACCCCCACGCCATTGACAGAGCTCGGTGTGGAGTGAACCGGGAGGTAAAGAGAGCCATGAAGCTGGGCCTGGGAATGGTAGTGGCGCATCCTCAAATTCGCTTCGAAGACATGAAGCTCTACAGAATGGATGGAGTGCACCTATCAGATGCTGGCCTTTCCATTTTCCTGGGCAATATTAAAAGGGTCCTGGAGGTTGACTTTCTCGGTCTGAGTGGTGGGCAGGGGGCTGGAGTTTAGCCCCCTTTGCCATGGCGGGTAGTGCTAGGATAACGGTATTTAAAACCCATGGGGCACAAGGTTGAATGCAACCCCTCCCGGAATCCTTAGGGATTACATTGTTTGAGTCATCCGACAGGCTACCCCCGGGTTAACCATGAGACCCTTGAGGGTCCATAAATTGACCCAGGAACAGCCTCTTGACGGGAGGGCAGAGCGAGTCGGTGAGTTCACCGGCTGGCTCTGTAGGTGCTTGGCATTACAGCATTGAGATAATGCAGATGTAATGCCGGTTATCCTAGCACTACGTCAGGACCCTTATAATTGATGTTAAATAAAGTTGTGGCCCGTTTAATCCATATACTGTGTCTGTCTCTTCATTTCGGGGTCTTGGAGGCAATGCTTTATATCATAAACTTTGTGAGTGTACGTATTTTTTAAAAATTAAATAATGGAAATAATGACCCGAACTTTCTTGAACAGAGATGAAAGATTGTCAGGAAGGTTTTTTTACTTCAACAGAACATCACCTGTTTCCATTTGTTTCGCTGAAAGGCCTACAATGTTCTAACCTTCTACTTAGTATTTCATTGTCAAAGTGATGAAACATTTATACTACATTTCACCTGGTAAAAGTTTCATTTTTTTCTGTGCTTATTAGTTTGATCTGTTTCATCACTTTTATCAAGGTGTTCATACCAATAAATTTGGCCTGTCCAAAATTTTTGTTCTTAACTAAACATCAAGATATCTTGGAGGCAATTTGGGAGAAGGGATACTTAATTTTTAATGAAAACAGATATAACTTAATCCTTGCTTAGTAGGCTCTACTGTCATTGTGATTTGTGTCTTCCACTAGGCACAGGTTATGATGACGATCAAGTCACTAAGCATAAGCCTGGTGAGCACCTCTGTGGGAGACTGCTTGAGGAATTATTTTTGCCTAGAGCAGGCATGGTCAAATTCCAGCCTGGGGGCCAAATGCGGCCTGTTTTCAAGTGATGAGTGGCCTACAACCTCTTCTCCCTGCTGGCTCAGCCTGTAACTCATCCAAATGAGAAATGGAGTTTATTTTTCCCTTAGAAAAAAACAGGGCAGTGAGGGAAGGCCAGGAAGACCCTCCAATGGAGCAGGGGGGGCGTGGAGGCTTAACACCCCCCTTTGAACCACTGTGAATGGGGGTTGCAATGGGGCAGCACCCTGGGGGGAGTCCCCTAGCTTGTCCCCTCCCCCAACAGCTCTCTTGGATGTGGGATGGTGAGCTCCCTTTTCCCTACTCAGTTTTGCACACACACCAAGTGCTGGGCGCTTCCCTCTCTGGAAAGAAGCTAAACCTTGCCCAGAGGAGGCTGTGAGTGATGTTGGGCTCCACACATTTTCACCTCACTCAACCTGGCCTTCCTTGCAAACAGTTTGGACACCTCTGGCCTAGAGGCAGGGGGAAATAATGGAGGAGGAATTTATTCTTTTTATTCCTTTGGAGGAGAAAGCCCCCCTCCCCATTTTGAGGAAACCTTCATACAGAATCTCTATGTAGATTCAAGTGCTTATATATTTACTGTGATGCTCATGTTCATACTGCCTGTTTTAAAGACATTAATTTAGGTTTTAATAATTAAATTATTGAACTGGTTCATTTGACACAAAAGCAGATACAGTATTCAGTTTAATACTTATTTAGAGTTATTCATCCATATTTTACCTAATCCCCTGAAATGGACCACATGAACTTTCTGCTGATACAGTGGAAGCTGGGGATCCTCTCTGGCCTCATGGTCTTTTGTTGCAAAGTTGCTCCATGACCATCTTTGCTGATGCCGTTTCCCCTACTTACTCTGAT
>JAIOUR011545454.1:0-12241 GCA_020711275.1 Calotes versicolor
TACAGTCTTGTGAAAAACAAACTCAATGTACCTGTTGACTGTAAAATACTTTCTATACAGTACGTACAGTATTTCCTTTGTAGTCTCTGTTAAATAAATGCACTTAAGCTGTTCCATCCTTTTGGGGTCCTTGTTCTATTGTGGAAATGTGTTCACATGGAGGGATTACCTCAGGCTATACAAAAACATACAAAGTTGACATTCAAGCTTTTTGACTATGAGTGATAGTTAAAAAGCCTGAATGTCAACTTTACCTGAGACACTAGCCTAGACATAAGAACCAATAAATCACCAAATTTCTTGCCAAAAAATTGACATAAAATGTAAAAAAACTACGTCAGCAATTTAAATTGTTAAGGAAATCAGCAGAGATGTGTGATGATTATCTGAGAAGGGACTCTATATGAAAGATGTACTATAGATAATATAAATAAGGTAATCACTTAGGAACCATATTACAGGAACCAATTAATATATTTTAATGTCTTAGTTAAAGGAAAATATTTTATCTGTTATTACTCTGCTTCTCAAACTATTAACTTGAGAGTCTTTTTAGGTTTTCCAAACAGGAAACGGTTAAAAATATGTGTTTCTGTTGTGGTCTTTGTACCAGTAGTAGCAAAAACCCATGCTCTGTAGATTTTCTGGATTATATAATATATTGCTTCTGCCTCATGTGAAAAGAGTTCATAGACAGGTTGTTTCATGTCAACATGGGAAGCTATTAGTACAACTTGACTTAAATTGACAAAAACACAAATCATCACCACCATAAAAGAGCCTAAGTAAAGACCTCCCAGAAGCTTATCAGATAAAAATTCAGTGTTCCTAAATGACAAGGCACAATATGATAATACAGTAGTAAAGGAATAAATCACAGTATGAAAATTCCACTCATGTTGGGCAAATCCTAGATATCCAAGTGACATATATGCATAAAAGAATATGCCCCCTGCTATAGACAAGTTTATCATTGTAGGTAAAGCTGCATATAAGGTTTTTTGGGCCAAGCGTACACCATACAAAAATCTGAAATATCGGTACATTTTCAAAACTAGGAGGAAAATCACAAATCCCATGATGATACTGATGACCTGATCAAACTGAGAAGCTACATGGAAGGGAGTATATTGTTCCGGATGTTGTAAATAAAATTGCATTAAGTCAAAACCTAGTTTAAATTTGAATAGAAATAGAACTAAAAAAAGGCTACAAATTGTCTTCATTCCAAAGTTGATTAAGTTGGCAGCTGTATTTATATACCTCAGCCTTTTTTGATACAGCATACGACATTCATCAGCAACATACACTATCAGCATATATATAGCCACTAACAACAACAAAATTTGAGTTTTGGATTGGTCCCTGAAAAGGGGAAGCTTATAAGAATGAACTGACACACTACTGTTGATGGAACCAATATCGGAAAACTCAAATATGATAGAAATACTGCAAAAAAGATCTACATCTGGATTAAAAGTGGTCAACTCAACAATCAGTACCCAGGTCTTATCATCAAGCCATTTGCTCATTTCCAAACTTTTTAGCCTTGTTGTTGAATTAACTTGTGGTTCTCTTGGAAAAAAATAAAACGTGTACCCTCTGGATGGATAGCTATTTAATTCTCCGTATGAGTTATATTCCCACTGAGCAGTGGGATGTTCAAACGTGAAGCCTAAGAAGCCACTGGTATCATCAGGAAGTGAATGATTGATTGGCGTTGCCCATGATCCAAGGTAGTCAGTCTGATCTTCTGGGTCAATTCCATATTTAGTTTGACAATGGACGTTACTCAACATGTATGTATTTTCCAAGCCTTGTGGAAAATGACACATTGTTACAGCATCTGTACTTCTCATCTGCCTCATTCTGGCCAACCCAAGGACTTTTGACCAGGTATCTAAAAGATAGGTTGGTTGATAGTCATTGTGTATTAATGGCACAAAGATATCCTTCACCCAATTGTAAATATCTTGTCTTGTATGTATTTTGTATAAGCCAACAGAAAATATGTTATGCATAACTTGATTGTAATAAAAACTATTTGTGATTTCTGCAGGGTGCGTAGCAGTTAAGATTAAGTGTAAGAAAATTAGGTGCCAGATCATATCCTTAACAAAAATGAAACCCAGATCCTTAATGTTCTGTATCTTTCGCAATACTGTCAGTTCCTCCCCTTTTATTGGCTGGTATTGCTTGGAAGCTCTCAGTGTGATAAGCTCACGGTGTGACTGTGCCATCTCTTCAGCAGTCATCGTTCTACTGACAAACTGGATATCTTGATAATCCAACCATGGGATGTCTCCACAATGTTTTGCAGAGCCAGTGTTCCATGCCGCTATTGCCACCACCTTTACCGTCTCAAACAGAAACACACTTAAACAAAATGAGGTCAAAGATGCTATTAACCACTCAAAGGATGTCTTCTCATCATAAGACAAGCCATGTAATATGATGAACAACGATGACAGCCCAGATGTGCAAAATACAAAGGACCAAGCGGTGACTAGAAAGCATAACAGACGTTGTGGTTTCTGCGGCTTCCCTGAAAATCTTTCCCCGTTTGCTGTGTTATTGTTGACATTGAGATTTGTGGGCAAGAATGGATTGGCCTCCTTGGAAGAGCTTTCGAATGAAAAGGAGGCCTGAGGACCTCCGTTACACTGTGGCAGCTTCCTCACTGAGTGCTTAAACAAGGTTGTCACAATCACCTGCACAGGGATGGCCATTAAAGCACTTTGAATGCCAATTCTTATCGATCTTAAGGGCTGCAGATCTACTAAGTGGACACGTTGGTCGTACTCAATGCTGAAGAACATAATGTTGAACACGAGAGAGCTCAATAATATTGTTAAGCAGCAAGACAAGCGCTGGAATCTGCTGAAAGAGTCATCAATAGTACGAGCAAAGACAGACAGACTCAGGTGGTCACGAAATCCATTGCTGAGTGTGATCAAAAAGGCATCAATTGTGCTTAAGGGTGTATCCTGGTTTGTAACGGGAAGAGTCCTTTCAATTTGGAAGTCACCCTTGCCAAGTGCGAACCACTTTCTGCACATAAATAGCCATGACTGCTTTGTGTCCATATTTTGGACTTTGACTCGACTTAAGTACCAGTCGCAGTGAAAGGAGCGATTATTGTGCCAAACATGAAGAGAAGAAAGGTCTCCCAAGTCCATCTTTGCAGTGAGGAGAAAAGTGTCAGTGGATCCTCGCTGGAAGATACTGGGGAACAGAGGATGCTTTAATTGGTGCACATCACTGACCCCCTTTTGGCCAGTCAGCTGAATAAAGACAGTAGCTTGGGTGCCTGCTTTTAGACGGCTCCCTGTGTATATGGTAACCAGGTACCTCACATTGCTATAGGGATCATTATCAGGCAGGTCTATGACCTGGTCCTTCCTATGTTTTCTATCTTTTGCTAAGACCAAGATGGCTAAAAAAATGTAGGCTATAAAAATGCCAAGGACTGTCCACCATGTTACAGGATTCTGGCCAGTCTGGGATAAAAGGGATCTTTTTCTATCAAGCCGGTTAGGGAATAAAACGACCTTGCTGGCCAAAAATCTAATGTCAGGTTCAAAGGTCTCTGCTGACCTAGGGGTGGCTTTTCTCATGCTACGCTCTCTCCCTTCGCAAATGCAATGTATCTTGGACCAGCTGGTCCGAGGGCCAAGGCTACACATTCCTTCTTTCCACTGGCTGTGAATGCCAACCAGATCCAGGCATTCTGCTGCAAAAAGAGCAACATGGACGATCTTTGTCGTTTGGTCTCGAACAATTGGATGGGACTGTAAGACAACAGAAATATTCAGTCTGTCTACTCGAGGGTCGCTGACCTGGGACCAAAGTAATGGCTGGGGAAGGCAAAGAATATATGGAGCCTTAATTGCACAAGCATTGTTTTGCGTTTTATTTGATGTCGGTGGACTGTGGTTAGAAGCAATATATATAGCTACAGGAGGGTGAGTGATATTATGACCTAAATATATAAACACCTGGAAGGTAATCTTTATTTTAGATACGATCTGGACAAAAACATCTTTGGAACCTCTCCTTATTTCAAAGCTAAAGCCGCCAGTCGTTTTAGAGAGCTTCTTATTCGGTCCTATTGTCAAATCAAAAAGGCCCCCATCTTTTCTAGCCATGATGACCTCAGCTACATCAGGCATGATGGTGACTGTGTCACCGTTAGATTTGGTTCCTGTCATTTTGAATCCAGCCACCACGGTGCCAATATCTTTGCTAAAAAGCAACCAAGGAAAGGGGTTGATTTCGAATGCATAAAAAGTTGTGGAAACAATAGCATCCTGCTGTAATTCGGGGTAATGGCTTGCCTTCAGTTTGGGATAAAAGCAGTTTCTACAAGATTTGTTGTCAGAGAAATGGCCAGAAACGTCCCACTTCTCATCTTTCCATAAGCGGATGGTCCAGTTTTCATTCTCCATATTTGTTTCATATTCCCCAGGGACTTTGCCTTCTAAGATTAGATCTGCTAAAATTTCCATCACAGAAATGGTTTCCTTAACTATGTCCACACTGCTGTTTCCACTGTCCAAGAGAGAAGCTCTCAGCACATTGGACAGTCCAGTGAAAATGCCACTACCAAGAATCTCAGTTTGCTTAGAACCTAAATCTTTCGCTCTGTGCGCTTTTAGAGCTATGCTGACTTCCCTCAGTTTTCTGACCGCAAGCAGTTGTGATTCTCTGTTTATTTCATTAGTTTCATGTGTCACTTGGCAGATACTCAAAATCACTTGGTTTATTTCCTGTGCATCCATGCTAGGTATATCTGCCGTCATATGAAGGAGCGTTTGCCGCAGGTCAGTTTTAGAGTCTTGAATAATAGATGAAACCTTAATAGTATTTAAAAGAGAAGCCAGTGTGTATACAAAATAACCTTTGTTAAGGTGGCTTTTTGATACTGGCAAGGTTCTCATAGGAACACCTTCTCTAGTGAGTAAAGCATGTAGTTTCTGATGAACAATATCAACAGACTTACTTTTTCTTTGACTGCGCACAGTTGCTTGTAAAGTTACTTGAGAACAGGCCCCAAGGGAATCATACACTTGAACATATATGATCAAGGCAGACTTTTCAGATGGAATACCAATGGGGAGAAAAAAGTGAGGAGTTTTATGTTCTGGGCCAGCATATACTATTATTCCCAAAGTACTATTCTCTACTGAAGATATAGTGCTAGTTTTCTTTTGATTGGCTGCTGCTATTACTTTATACATAAGAGGCCCATTCTTATCATCAAATCCACTGCACTGAATAGTGAATTTTGTTAGGACGGCTATTCCTGTCCTTGGATTAAGAATACATTTTCCTATCTGAGGAGGACCATTAACATGAAAAATATACTCATAGGTAGTTGACTCTCCTTCTTTGGTTACAATGGTCAGGCTAAGAATGTATGATTGCTCTGCCATAGATACAAATGCAAAAGCCTTTATGCGTAGATATGAGCTTGACCTCCCAGTTGTGGTTTTGGAAGACCAATCAAAATCTATTTCACTGGACTTTCCTGAACGCAGTGACCAATGGTAGAGAGGCTTGATAGTTCTACAGTTTAGGCACTTCCCAGAAAGACAGAATCTTTCTGTGGGAATTACTGATGTGCCACAATTTTCAATACAAGTGACATTCAAGATAAGGGCCGAGTGAACCTGCACAGACACTGTTTGCTCAGTCTGAGCTGTTCTACTACCATCCTGAACCACCAGGAGAAAATAATATGTATTATTTCCTAGAAGAGTTTTGGGTTGCACTATTTGAATTGGATCCAAAGAGGATCTCCATTTCAAACCTACCTGATCTGGTTGACATTTCCCATTTCTACTTAAAGTCATTGATGCATAGTCCTTTTTTTGTTTTGTGCAATACCAAGTAAATGTTAGTTCTTCTGAGGGCTGGATGGCAACACCATGAGAGATCACCGATCCATTGAGTGTCCACTGGTCAGAAAATCTCACTGTCCGGAAATTGCCTCCATCAATGACCGCTACTAAGTTATCTGGCCCAATCTCAATAAACACTGAATCAGAGGCCATTTTGGTATCCTGTCTATCCAGTGATGTTAGTTTCATGGTAAAATTAAAGAGATACAACCCGTTATCTAAACTGGAACTTGGCACTTTTAATGTGACACCATTTCTTTTTCCAATACCAGGTGGGTTTAAAGGTTTTGACCAGTTGGGTATATATGCCACATATGGCACTTTATATATGTTCCAAATGGTATGCATTTGTTTCCGGCCTGGGCAATTTATCCGTGCATCAGCAGTCACAATGAATTCTGTCCCTTGAACATAATATATATGACTAGAAGTGCTAGGTTTGCGGATACTAATATCATTAATAGAACAAGGTTGATGCTGGCAGGCTATCCTAGATTCTATGACTTTTGAAGCATAAGTGTTGAATGTAGCTTTCAAAATAATTGGCATAGAATAATTCCCAGTGCATTTCACTTGTGCTACAAATCCAGTGTACAGGGCAGGATCGAAAGGCAAGTCATAATCAGGAATGAAGTCTGTAGCATTTCTGACTTGATCTAGGTATGTAAAGGTGTCATTCTGAATGGGATAGTTAATTCCCAAATCAAAAAGCTGCAGGTTAAACGTCCACTCACACTGTAGCAGAGGGTGCTGCAGAGGAATAAACCATACAGTATAGAAAAGTCTTTCTTCCTGAGAACTGGTGCTGAAAACATGAATGTCAATCTCTTTTTCTCCTAGAGATCTGAACAGAGTCCCATTCCGGTTCAGATATATATTCATGCTGAACCTGATGAACCGTAGCTGTAGAAATTCAGCAATGATCAGGTAGGAGAAGCCTGCCTGCTGATAAAAGATATAGTGAGAACTGGAATCCTTACCAGTGGCACTTTCTTGAGTGGAATAGAACAGTCCCAGTGCATGGCTAACAATATATGTGCCCACCTTGATTTTTGCTGGGTTGAGAGTGAGAAAAATAGGGGTTGCACTACTTGTTCTGAAAATCAAAGTCTCATTAGAGAAGTCGAGTTCTCCTGTCAAATTTTTAGCCAGCCTTTTATTGGTATGGAAGTAGATGCTGGCCACCACTTTTTCCTCGGAGTTGCACGGTGCATGAACAGCACAGAAATTGCTGCGGCGAGAGAAGGGGTTGTAATTATAGGAGTGAGACCACCCTCTTCTTCCTTGCATATCCAGGAGTTGATAAATTGCTGTCCCTTGATCGAGCGGCAGAAAATTCCAAGAAAGGTGGAGGGTCCCATGTGGACGGCCCAGTAACGTAGAGTGTGCACTAAAGACATGTAGCAAGGCAGGTTCCACAAAGAAGTCTGTGCTAAGGCTCACTGGAGGCCCATGCTCAATACTGACTGAAGCCGTGTGGAATCCACAGCGGGGATAGCGAACAGTCAAGTGGTAATTGTAGTAAGCTCTGCAAGCCTGATGGAGTTCTGTGTTCGGGTAGGCAATGAATGGAGGTGGATCACTGTACTGGTTGCTATGAATTAGGATTTCTTCAGGATGACCCCCTTGACTCCTGAAGTGGTAGATCCATGTGGGACTCTTAAGGCGGGCACACCAACCCAGCTGTATTGGCTGCCATTCAAAAACTGGGACTGTGCGTGGTGTGAAGAGAAAGAGGCGGACATCCTGCCCAGTAACCTCAATACTGACGTTGTGGTAAAAGCACGAAGGAGCTGCGCACAGAGCTGATGCGCACTGGACTGTGATCTGACTATAAGCCCAGGGTGGATGGGGGCCTTCTCCAGGCAGGCCCGGCCCCAGCATCAGATGGCCCGACCAGCGATTTGTTGTGTTTACCAGGATGGCATCTCGGTACCACTGGCAGTAAGGAGGGGATTGGAAGCCAGACTCTTCCTTCCCTGAACTGATTTCCTTGTCAGATCTCAGCCTTGAGTAGAACATTACAATAGATCCATCCCAAAGACATGAGATTCGGACATCGTTGTCTTGTCGCTGATACACACGGTATTCCGGCTTTGAGCAAGTAACTAATAACGGTGGTGGCAGGAAATCAGGAGGTTTAGCCACTTGGTATTGGGAACAACACAAATGACAGAAAAGAAACATAAGATAGAAAAGGCACTGCATCATTAGAAGCCTAAAGGTTAGTAGCACTAGCAACAGCCATCTCCCAGCAACCTCTAGGGTCAGTGTGGATTCTAGAATCTTTCTGCTGTTGCCTCTTCAGCCATCTTAGGTATATTTTCCATATGGTCAGAGTACTCATGCCTCCCCCACCCCTTTATCCAAAATTCTATATCCCGCTTCATAACCGTTACATGTCACGTTATTCTGGTTTTATTATCACATTATCTAGCTTCACTTATTATGATTATATATTTTAGTGGCATTTCATGTTACATATGTATATTATTATACATATGCATACATGTATAATAATATACTGTACATATGTAATGTATATAATTTTGGTAACTGGCATTTCAAATTTGACAATTTTACTGGCAGCGGAAAATACATTTGAATGAGAATTCCCTAGGATTTTATTTAAAAATATTTTTTTAAAAAACTTCAAAAGCGAAAGAAAGCTGGAAACCAGTAGACAGATGGATTCAAAACAGAAATTAATAAAGCACTATATTTATATCCTTACATAGATATCAAGACTATAGACCATCATCTGACAAATGTAAGAGAATAATTTGTATTAGAAATAAGATGTTATGATATATGTTTGAAATATGTAAAACATTATTTTGCCGCCTTTTTAACCCTTTCCCTGCCTTCCTTCTCCCTTTCCCCTTCCATGTCCCTGTAACTGAAAATGTAGTAACAACACAACAACCACAACAACAACAATGCATGTCTACTTATATGTAAATCCCCTTAGAGTACTTTTCCCCCCATTCTGGTTTATGTTAAGCCAAAATATATATTTGTCCTTTGAATAAGATTTAAAACTTTCTGAGTTGATACTATTTCAGAGTCAAGGAAAAGGGTACAAATTTGAATCTTTCAATGAAGGATAGGGCAGTACAATAATGGCTGCTTTAGTCAGAAATGTAGTATCCAGCAGAGAAAGAACACTGTAAACTTGAATGGTTTTAGTTGTCAGAGGAGTGGCCAGAAGTCTTATCCTCAACTGAAATTTCAAGTGGCACAGTATTCTAAAAGTGTTCCTTATTCCAGTGGGATGCTTATTCAAGCCAGCAAGTCTCTGGATAATCGAATTAAATACAAATATTAGAATAAGTAAGTATTGAACGTGCTGTATCAGTTTCCCAAATTTAGTTCACAATTTTATGAACTGTAGAAATATTAAGGAAAAATTCTTTTTCAAGGAACAGTTAAAGGCCAAATTAATATAAACTCTTCATGAGCAAACCTCTTCGTTAAAGTACTGAAATACTCAAATTCTATAGCCTAGCAAAATGTTTAACCGCCCAGAGTAGGAAGGCCTAGTTGGTTGCGGTATAGAAATGAAATAAATAAATAAATAAATAAAATGTTTCCACTTACTGGTACGTATTCTTCGGCCATTGGGAATAAAAGTATGTATTTACAGAATACCAGTTACAGAATACCAATAACACATTATATTTCTGGCATATGTATTTTTGTAGTTGCATTTTCAGATATAGGAACAAACCTATCCCCAGCTGTGTTCTCTGCACCAGGGTACAGAACGATGCTAAGCCTACTATTCTCCTGAGAACTCTCCTTCATACTCCTCTAGTGCACAGTGTGAATTGGACTAAAGCTGCTTAGAGAGTCTACATGGCTAGCTCCTTATGCATTTTTAGTTAATTTCTTTGGAAATTAAAGGCAAAGATGTGATGTGTTTGACAGGGCCTTATATCCAAAGTATTGGCCAACTATGATTCTATGCTGTCTCATGGATGAAACTATTTTGGTGAGTTGGGAGTAGAGATGTGAAGGCCCGGAGGGGGGGGGAGGACTGTCCATCCACCCCCCTCCCACCCCGAAGCCTTTTTGGTTTTATTCTGAAAAATTGGAATGTATTGTTTTAATATGATGAATATATTTTGAGACAGGGTGTTTGAATATTTTCCAAATCAGTTCTAAAAAATATGCATAGAATATTGCTCCCACCCACTCCTTCTATACATTTCCCCCCTCTTTAATTCTTTTTATGAGAATGAGGTTATTTTATTTTTTATTTAACATTATGGGGATGAAATATGAATAATTGTTAATTCTGGATTTTGAAACATTGTTTTGTAGAGGGTTTCTTTTTGTTCCACATAAAGTAGTAAAGAGTTCAAGAGACTGTTACTCCATTTGTCACAATTACAAATAAATATTATTTTAAAAATAATTTCTGTTTGTAATAATTACTTGGATACCCTATATTTTAACTTGCTAGTTGTGAGAATTTTATGCCAAGTCAAATTCTCCATGGTCATATTTTATGTTCCTAAAGCAACAGAATGACTTTCAAGCTGTAAAAGAGGTGTGTGTGTGTGCTAATGTTGCAATTTTTAAAAATTATTCCAAACATTTCTGGGTTTTTTTCAGGGGTGGGATGTTTTTTTTTTCCCAAGCTTCAAAATTTCCGGAAGTTTTACATTTGTAGTTGGAAGTTTGATGGAGCGGCCCGAAGTTCATTTTTGCATAGACATCCCATGCTATCTATCCATTTCTACATTTCATAAAGAAATTAAAATTCTTGGTATGTGCCCAAACAGCATTAGGTGGAGCCAATGAATTTTGCAGATAACACGGTTCTGGCAATAGAAGTAAAAGAAGCATCCTGTATTTAACATTTAGTTTTATAATCATCTGTGTGTTGCATGCATTGCTCAATATTGTGTAAAATCAGTACGAGTGCTTGGCCTCTGCCTTCTCTACCTTCAAGAGAATCCCGCCAGCAATAGACTCACACAGCTGATCCTACCTGAAATTAAGCTTCAGAACTCTTCTTTGTGGAGGTCACCCAACACTGCATAGCCAATTCTTTATGACAGGGGTCCCCAACCACAAGGCCTTGGCCCACCAGCGGGCCTCAGACTGGCAGGAACCAGGCCTCAGAGCCCACAGTTTTCTCTAGGCACATCATAAAAAAGGTTCCCCCTGGCTGTGCACACTTTAAAAATGCTCCCCTGGGCCATGTGCACTATAAAAATACTACTCCTGGGCCATGTACATCATAAAAAGCTCCCCCATGGCACCTACACTTTTAAAAGGGTCCCCTGGGCCACAGAAGGAAAAAGGTTGGGGACCACTGCTTTATGACATGACCTAGAACAGTGGTTCTCAACCTGGAGGCCTGAACCCCTTTGGGGGTTGAACAGCCTTTTCACAGGGGTCACCTCAGATCATAGGAAAACACATATTTTCGATGGTCTTCTGAACCGAAGGACCATGTCGCGGCATTAGGAAGATTGAAAACACTGCATGAAAAGCAAGTGGTTTTGGTCTCCAACAACCATCCAGGCACAAGAGGGCAGGTGAAACAGGGCAACGGAAAGCAATTGGGCCAACATGTTGCACCTTCACCTTGTCGTGAGGATGGTGGAGGAGGTGGTCTCCGTGCCCGGGGGGAGGCATCATCGGCGTCTGCAGTCTAGAGCGGGATGTCAGGGTCTTGGGGATGAGGTTTTCATTGCTCCGCTGCTTCTCCCGCTCAGGATGTGAGAGATGGAGGTGTCCAGACCTCCCTGGGCTCAGAAACCCCCTTTCCTTGGGCACAGGGACTGGCAATCCCTCTCACTAGGGAGCTGATATAAGGGCACCTCGGTGCCTCTCCTTGCTCCACCAAAAGGCTTCCCGATTGGCTTTCCCTCCCTCCGCCATTGCGGATGCTGAATGCTGCAAGGGGGGGGGGGCAGAGGCCCATTTGCTACCTTTTCCTATTTATCGGGGCAAAATCCTCCCATGTAAACTGCCCTTGGGATTTCTGGGCAATCCAAGGGGAGGGAGAGTAAGGTGTGCACATACAAAGTCACAATGTTTTGTCACACACACCCTCCTAAGTGCAGGCACTGCTTGTGATGTCATGGTGTGGTGACCACGAGATCCCCAGACCTGAATACTACCCTTGGAAATAAGATTTTATTTCCTGATTTTCTTGTAGGACTCCTCCCAGCTGGGGGGGGGGTGGCGGAAACTTGTAGATTTGGTAGTTATTTTCAGTATTTATTATGTTTAGTCTTCTAATTCAGTTTGAATATTGTTTAAAAGGCCGCTGAACTAAGAAAAGTAGCAACGAAAATAATTTAATTGTTGGTGGTCAC
>JAIOUR011546563.1:0-12239 GCA_020711275.1 Calotes versicolor
CCAAAAGCTTATCACTATCAAAAATGGCAGGACCATCACCTATCTCAGTGAAGGCTAACCTTTGACTCTCCAGGTGTTTTGGACTGCAACTCTAAGGCTGGCCGCACACGTCCGGTTTTCCGATCAGGTTTCCTGATGACGCTTCCATAAAGCACCAATAGAAGACAACGATGACTTGATTGATAGCCTGGTTTAATGGAAGCGTCACCGTCTATTGGTGCTTTAAGGAAGAGTGATCAGGAAACCTGATTGGGAAACCAGACGTGTGCGGCCAGCCTAACAACCCTTTATCACTGGCAGTATAGGCTAGGAATTCTGGGAGATGCAGTCCAAGGCATCTGGATTGCCAAAGGCTTGCCACCCCGACCTATCTTTTTGATGGAATTGTTAGTGTATAAGATCAGCATGCATGTAATGTATTGCTCTTCCCGTGCATCTGGATCAGGGTCAAAATTAATATATAATTTTAACAGAGACAGACAGACCTCCACTTATAATGAAGAAATATAATATTGACACCAAGCTTATAAGAATTTATTAATTGATCCATAAGATGAAGAATCCTGCCAAATGTTGTACTGGCCCCATGATGACAAGCTGTAAGCAGATTCTTTAAGAAGCCCTGCTCTAAGATTTTGTGTTACTTGATGAACCTTTCTACCATCCTTGTTCCAGCATCGCCCACACGCTAATGTTTCCAGTCAGACTCTTGTTATTGTTAGCATAAGAAGCAAAACAACAAGCTGTGATAAAACTGTCAAAGGTCAAAAGCACCACCATTATATCTCTTACATCAGCGGCTGTCTTCATCCGCATTCTTTCAGCATTTCTAATGTCAAGTTAGTGTGGGCAAAACCATCACCATAGCAACCTGAAATCTATATCACACGCTGAAGAGCAAATTAACAATGCAGTTTGGGAATAGATAAAAAAGAAATGGGGCACGGGAGAATGGGCAGAGAGAGAGAGAGAAAGGTTATCAGCATTTTCTTGAAATTGTCATCTTATTTTGTGTGAGGTGTCCCCTCCCCCCAATGTTAAAAAAAAATGATTGGCAGAAGCCGCAGCCTGAATTCCCGGACAGTCCCTCTGGCTTTGTGGTCCATATATGTCAGACATGGTGTGCCCCACTTCCCTGTTAAAAATAAATAAATAAAGTAATTATGAGTCTTATCTTCTTGCCCGGAGCACCACCATCTCACAAGCATTCCTGTCAAGTAACACCCACCCAAATGGGAAAAGCTGGGCTAAATGAGCTGCAGAACATATCTGAGAAGATGTTTATGGGCAAAGGCAGCTGATCGGAGGGAGGAAATGGAAATGAATGCTTTTGACCTTTCAAAAGTTGCCCCCAAATTGCCGAAGGCCTGTTACATCAGTCAGAACAAGTTATTACGCTAAGGGTTTTCATCAGTGTTTTCACATTTAAATTCATTTAAGTTTTTTTTTAAAAAATTGTACATAGACACATGGAAAAGCATATTTTGGGAAAAGCTTTCAACATTGGTGTTATTAATTTAGCAAGCAGGGGTTTATCTTTCTTCAAGGCAAGGAGAAAATGGCCCAAGTAGTCATATTTCATTTCCTTTTAAAAATGCATGTGAATTCAAGGTAATCCTAAAACTCTGGAGAAGTTAAACTCTGGGCAAGCATTATGCACTGCAGTAGTCCTTCTCCATGGCCAGAAAGAAAGGTTCGGGCCTTAAATGTCTCTTCATGATGATAGACAATATCACCACTAGCATCATTGTTCCACCAGTAGTCATCTGGTAAGCAGTGTTCCTGAAAGCAGGGCCAGCTGGGATTATATGAGAGCAGAAAATTGATACACAAAATCCTATTCCGTACTGATTCTTTGAAGGGAGCTGATATTCTCTAGAGATGGGCACAAAATGGGGAAAAAAATAGCATTGCATTTCGTTAGGGGTTCCATTTCGCTTCGTTTCATTTTTGATGAATTAAAAAAAATTGTCAAAAAATGAAACAAAAACAAAGCGGTTCATGGGGGATGCTCCTGGGTTCTAGATGCACCAAATTTGCTGCAGAGCTTCCTGGGACTCCCTTAATGAGCCCCCTTAATCAGCAGTCCCATCTGAGGTGTCCACCATCTGGAAACGCAGGGGAGCTGACTAAGGCAGAGACTGCAAATTATCTACGACAAGTGACTAAGGCAGAGACTGCAAATTATCTACGGTAGGCCATTTGTATCTGCTCCACCTGCAGACAACAGACTATAAACTCTATTTCAGTGGTTCTCAACCTGTGGGTCCCCACATGTCATTGGACTGCAACTCTGTGAAGCCTTCATCACTAGCCAAGCTGACAAGAGCTCTTGGAAGTTGCGGTCCAAGAACATCTGGGGACCCACAGGTTGAGAACCACTGCTCTGTCTGAAATACTCAATGATAGGCAAACTGTGATTCTGCTCCAAAGGCCTGAATGACGATCAGCAATTTTAAAAGAACCAGCACTTGGGAAGTTACTTTTTAAAAGTAGTTTGTGTGTCCTTGTTTATTGTTTGAAAATTATCGTCATCTATTATAATACTGACTCTCTCTTTTTGAAAATAGAACGTTACCAATTGCAATTTGTGGGCAGGGAGCCAAATTCTTGATTGATAAAATGGTGGCATAAAACCTGAGAAATCCTTGATAAAATAGCTTTCAATGCCCTTTAAATGACATTAGGAAATGAATGAAAAATCTTACCTATCACACCAATGTAGTAACTTTGATACTGCTTGACATGTTACTTTGAAAATACCATTATTACCCCAAAAGTTAATTACATTACTTATTCCTTCCAAGCTCTGATACAAATGATAATAACTAGTTCTTAGCAGTCAGTGAGCAATGGTGAATGTAGGCATACTGAAGGCAAACCCATGGATCTGAGTGCAGCTAAGGCTACCTCTATGCATTTATGTGTGTGATCAGGTAGTGAGAAAAGCATACATCTGATCCCATCAGAAAGGGTCGTCTTAACATGAGCAATCTCCCTTAAGGCAAACCTTCAATCCATTGAGGAATTCACTCCTGCCCAGCCCCAAATAGTAGCAGTCCTACCAAAAGCTCCAGCTTGGGCACGGATTGGAGCCACGCTAGCACACTATTCCCTGTATTTAATGTGGTCACTAGGAAATAGCTGACACCAAACCACTCCACCAGCAGTCAAAAAACATGAGCTATATGACTATGTGTATATCACACCATGATTAATGTTAATGAGCACACTGAATGTTAATGAGCACACTGATATGGAAGGGTTTGGTTGTGTGGAGTAAATCATTTGTTTCTTTAAAAGCTACACTTAAGGGCATGACTCAAGATTGTGTAAAGCTGATTTATCACATACAGTATTAATGCACAAGTGTGGAAAGTATAACAACTGTGTGTGATGTAGCTGATGCCAGAGTTAGGAGCCTCATGGCACAGTGGTTAAATAGCAGTACTGTGGTTAAGACTCTACTCATGATCTTACAGTAAGCCCCCAGAATTCGCTGGGGTTAGGTTCCAGGACCTACTGTAAACTCTGAAAAACCGCAATGTGCGGATGTGGTTTTAAAAATGGCCATAACACATGTGCAATGTCTCCCACATTGGAGAAGAGCCTGCCAATGTCCACACCTAGCCTCCTGGGAGACTTGCCACCCAACAATGACTGCACTAGCTGCCTCCATGCCAGCCTAGGGCTACTGCTGCTGACGCTCCCACCAGCCAATGGGCCCCACAGGCTGGAAAAAACAAGGAATTTACTGAAAAATATTGACTGGGGGGGAACCGCAAAAGACTGAAACCGCAGTTAGTGAACCGCAACTTTGCGGGGGCTTACTGTATTTCAGTCTTGATGGGCTTAGGTAACTGGCTCAAGGTTGAGTCAGCCTTCCAAGATTGGGAAACTGGATATTCAGCTCAATTGGGTGGGGGCAAGGATAGTTCGCATAATTAAATTATAAACTGCCCAGAGACTGCTTTAACCACTATGAGGTGGTGTATAAGCAGTGTATGTTTTTTAATCCCTGTCATCCACTACTGAATATATTCTCTACATTTTTCCAATATGTAACAAAGGTCTATTTTCAACAAATGTTTCAAACTGGAATGTACAAATAATCATCCATCTCTACCTCTTCCATTATCGCTGAAACCCTTATCACAAATGCAAGTGTACTTCCAGGTCATTTCTAAGGAGAATATTTCTACATCCCTTTCGAAAAATATGGAAGAACAAATGGCTCCATTACAATGGCTGTAATATGTGGCTTAGGAGACTTCTTTGCCCCATTAACACATGCCTGGTCAACATCTGTCACTAGTTTCTGTTGACCAATCCAGTTTGTCCATTGTGGCATTCTGCTTCTGACTTCTTTCCCCCTATTTGGGGCTCTCTGTTTTTCTTGCTAGACGATGCTTCAAAACTAGTTCCTTCTCTTTCTCAATTATACGCATCTTAACATTAATATAGGGATAAATGCTAAGAAATCTTTACAATGTGCATTACAAGAGCTTATCCATGTTTCCCAAATAAGTTGGCTGAGATGCTATAATAGCACAGACATTTCGTTGCTTAGGGGACTCATCTATCTGCTGTCCAATTTTTGTGAGGGATGGGAATTTGTCAGCTTGGCCAAGGTTAAAATCCTCATACAAGGGCAGCCTGAAGACTGGGAAGAGGTCCCAGAATGTATGGAAGCCAAGGGGCAAGCGTGGGGATTGAAGTGTAGAGCTGGAAACTGCCTAAGAACAAATTGGTTGCCTTTAGCGCTTTGCTTGCAAAGGGCTCTTAGTAGAATTACATAGATTTATGCAGCTTGCCCAAGTTTGGGTAATTTGAACTTGGATCCCATAACAAACAACAACCAATAAACACCTGTGAAGGCTTTGCATTTCTCCTCCTGCCTACTGAAGGCTGACGGACAAGACTCATTATTTGACTGTGGGCTTTTAAAAAGGCAGCTGGTTAGTCAATGTGTGAGCTGAACTGCATAAGCCTTTCGTGTGATTGAACAGGGCTCTTTTTCCATTCTTTGTTCTAATGACTCAGTAAAAAAAAATACACCCCAGATCTTAGCATGTTAAAGTTTTACAGCTGGTTGTATGCCGTATAGCACCCCTCTGTTCCTTTAAATCCCTCCTTAAAACCTATTCTTTTCACAGGGAGTTTTATTTAGCACTTTATTCTCAGCTTGTCACCTTCTTCCTGGCTTCAGTCTATTTCCAAGTATAGCTGAATTTCCTCAGCCATTTTCTATACATAAGATAAAAATATGCAGACTTCTTAATAAGTGTGCTAGGAAGACCTTGATGATGAAAATGATGATGATTTAGTTCATGAGGGAAAAGCCTGAACCAAGAGATTCCACAAAGAGGATTTTGAATGCTGAGCTTTTAAAAATCTGGGTTGGGATCCTTGTGTGCCCAACCATATTTATGGGGCTTTTGTCTCCTTAGAGAAATCATCTTACTGAAAAAAGTCCATGTAGTTAAAGCAAAGGTATTCCCAGTAGTGATGTATGGTTGTGAGTGTTGGACCCTGAGGAAGGCTCCACATTGAATAATAGATGCTTTCAGTTGTGGTGCAGGAGAACACTCTCAAGAGTCCCTTGGACTGCTATGGGATCAAAGCAGTCAACCCTAGAGGAGATCATCTCTGACTGTTCCTTGAAAGTTCAGATGAAGAAACTGAAGCAGAAATACTTTGGTTACCAGATGAAAAAGGACTCATTAGAAATGAACTTGATGCTAAGGAAGATTGAAAGCAAGAGGAGATGGGGACGACCAAGAGAGAGAGAGAGATGGCTAGACCAGTGGTACCCAACCTTTTTTCCTCCGCGACCCGGTAGTCTACTTTTCCAGGGTGCACATGGATGGGTAGATCTTTTCAAAAAGTGTGTGCAGCCTGTGGGAGAATTTTTTATGGTGCAAGTGGCCCTGGGGTAGTGTTTTATATTGTGCACATGGCCCAAGGGAGCATTTTTAAAGCATGCACAGCCTGGGGAACTTTTTTTTAATGGTGTGCCTATAGAAAACTGTGGGCTCTGCGACCCAGTTCCTGCCAGTCTGTGACCCGGTAGTGGGTCCCGACCCAGTGGTTGGGGACCTCTGGGCTAGACAGCCTAATCAAGGCAACAAGCGTGAACTTAAGCAAACTTCAGGAGACAGCGGAGGACAGGAGGGCCTGACATTACAAAGAGTCAGACTTGACCATGCAACTGAACAACATTGCACAATGTCAGGTTACCAAAGAAACTTGAGATTGTGCAAGTAGTGTCTATACATGGAAGGGCTATTCATGCAGCACTTTTGCAGCTGCACTGGACAATTCTGCTTGTAACAGGACTATTCTATGAATTGTGCAGTCAACTCATGGAATCCTAGTTGCCTGAACACAATGACTAGCACACACATACCCCTCTCAGTCAGTAGACCCAACTACCTTCTCCTTAATGGAAGGGACCAATGGATTCTTCCATCCTTGTCTTCTCCTGCCTTCTGCCTACTCTCGGTCTATCTTAAACTAGAAACAGATCAATATCAATTTCCCCTCCTCATCCTTGAACAGCATAAAATGAAAAAGAACAGGCAGTCCAAGAATAATGTGTCAGATAAATTGTGCCATATTTGATATGTTGCTAAAAGTTCACAAATGCCAAACCAATTTCAGAACTGCTTCGCTCTGATCTAGAGATTTGTAGTGCAGCAATTTAGAGAAGGGTGGGCACAAGCAATGCTGATGGAATAAGCCGTGTCATCACCACTGTCGTCATCGCTGCAGTTTTACTATCGCACTTTTCTGCCAAAAGTGGCAGTTCTAGTGATTAACTCTAATTAAATACAGATTACAAACAGGACATTTATCAAGACACAACACAAAAGTAAATCCATTTACAATAAATCAGATAAAAACACACGATGATTATGATTCTACCTACCTACCTACCTACCTACCTACCTACCTACCTAAAATCCAACCCATTAACTATATTCTGAGCATTAACAGTAGTGCCCATCTAATATACTTACCTAACAAAAATATTATTTGCCAGCTTATGGAAGTATAGCAGAGTGGGAGGCAAACTAGTTGTTTTCAATAGACAGTTCCAGAGTCCAAGAGGTTGAGAGAGAAAATACAGTGGTACCTCGACTTACAACCAGCTCGACTCACAACCATTTTGAGTTACAACCAGCAGTGGTTGCAAAAGTTTCCCTCGACTTATAACCACAATTTTGACATCCAACCAGAAAAAGGCAGAGCATTTTAACTATCTTCATTTTTTTCATCAGCTAACTGTTGGTCAGCAAAGAGGCTGCTTCTCTGTAGCTCCTTCACACTCATGGTTAGCTTTGGACAGAAACTGTTTGGTATTTTAAGTTAAAAATATATATCCTCCCATCCTCCCCTGCCCAAAGCAGATGGATTAACTGCTTTTGCATTAGTTCCTATGAGGAACTATGCATATACATACAGACTCCACCTATGCTTCTATGGGGAACAATGCCTCTACCTATGACCAAAAAACCCACTCATACAGATTAATATTGTTTCATTAATTAATATTGTATTGATTTTTCCAGAGGCTCTCTTTGGTTATTGGAAGTACACATCCCTGGCAACTTTAGCTAATGTGGCACTGATAGTGAAGATAAATACGGTCTTTTGATCGGTTAAAAACAGATACGGTAATGTTTCAGATAACCTGATACCAGTTCATAGAAGGCCACAACGTCATCACACAGGGCCAATAAAACATCTTCGCTAATTCTGGACCAGATGAAGCTACCAAAGCATTTTCAAAGGCAATCCAGTATACAGTACATTACAATGGTCAAGACATGTTACTGACTCCTGCGTCACCATGGCCATTAATCTGAATGGAACAAGTGCAGTTTGAGAAGTGATCTCAGTGGCTCTAAAACAATACAGCCTTTGAAGTCTTTTCAGAGATTATGCATTTGGGTCCCTGTGTATCTCATTTTTGCAAAGCAGATATTCCTTTTCCCCAGGCTCTTGCTACCAGTATCTCTTACTTCTTTCCGATGGGCAAGGAAAAGTAATGTTTGCAATAGTTGCCTCTCTGCTGCACGCCCGAAGGACCAGAATGTGATGGGAAGGAAACTAGTCACATATTCCTTTCAGTTATATTTTCATTATGAGGAAACAGAAGGGTTAGAGTTTCCCGTAGGCTGTGTTCTGTGAATTCACCTCTATGCTGATCAGGCATGGAGATCATTGTTGGACCAAAACGAACATGTTTCTTTAATAGACAATGCTCTGGACATCATTGAGTCCTGCCCCTGCCTAGGAGGTAGAGTGGGGAATTGAACCCCTAACCTCTGCCTCTGCAATTAGATACCTAGCTTACTGAACTATTCCACCAACTGGAGTCATGCTTATATGTGCTCAACTTTTGTAACATCTAACTCCAAAGAATTAATTCTATTTCCCTTTATTCCATCCTATTTGAGCATCACAATAATCTTGTAAGGTACTTTGTGTTAAGAATAAGGGATCCAAGACCATGCATTTCATACTGAACAAAGTTCCTCCATGGGTGTCTCAACATTCCATTCACTGCAGTCCATGTCCCATGCTTGCTCTTTCCCCCCATAATGTGCATTCAAAGTGATGCTTTCTTATAAACCTCATTTTCTTCTGGGCTCCCCTTCTGCTTTCTCAGAAATGTTCTCCTTAAAATGACAGGTGAATGAAGGGAAAGAAATAACTTGGTGCTTCCTTTTACATTTCCCTCTCCGAAGAGAGAGCCAGAGAGTGAACCAGGTGTCTAGCTCCAACACCAAAGAGCCCCTGTATTTGTAAAATATAAAGCAATTAAAATCGCATTGGCTAAAATATTGCAATAAAACCCTGACTGGAAACATGATATTTGGACACAGGCAACCGGAACGATTACTGGTCAGCAGGAGACTTGGCAGCTTTCCCCCTCAAGTCCAGCACCTGAAAGCTGCAGGGAGCTTGAATTCATCCTTATTCAAACCTGCTAGAATTGTTTCCAGTAGAATTCACTAGACGTCTCTATGCAAGTTTAAAATAGTCAGCGCCAAGTCTGCCACAGTGTGACTCCTGTTAACAAGGCACCGGTGACAGGCACGATTTTGCTCTGAAGAGGCCGCTTTTCCACCCAGCCACTCCATTTGTCACTTCAAAGGAAGCACTGCATTTTACGTCTTGAGTTCTTACCAATCCTGGCAGCTCTTGGTCAGTGCTTTGTGCATCGGGGTGCTAGACACACAGTGTTCAGATGCCAGGAGTGCTGCATTGCAGAAAATCAAGCCGAAGACCAAGAGACACTCTTTTGGTTTATCTTGTATCCGATTTTTCATTGGTCACAATGAGGCTGCCATTTGTTCATTATTGCTTAAACTACATGAGTATCTCTAGCCAGACTTGTATCGACAGATCCCAGTGTGGGATACCATCCTTAAGGTAAAGGTAAAGTCCCCCTCCCCATATGTACATGTGTGCAAGTCGTCTCTGACTCTTGGGCCAGTGCTCATCTCCATTTTTTAGTGAAAGACCCGGTGTTGTGCTAGTCAGTGAACATGTGGTCGGCATAGCACACGGAACACTGTTACCATCTCGCTTTTCTTGGCCATTTATTATCTCTATTACAGTTCTTTTTCCTTGCACACCCTGGGCATGTGACTGAGGGGCCTCACCTCGAGAGAAGCCTGGAGGGAGAGAAAGAGAAACTGGGCCTTCTCAAAGGTGGCCCTTCATCTCTGGAAGACACTACCTCCCGAGATCCTCCTGGCTCCCTCATTGGGAATATTTAAGAAAACTTTAAAAATTTGGTTTTTCAAACAGGCCCGGACACCTGGAACATAGCATCACCACTTGCCATTCCACTTTGTCCCATCTTGGATTCTTTGCCTTTTGTCTATTGTTTATTATATCTTTTCATTTTATATATTTTTGTCCAGTTGTGCACTGCCCAGAGCGGTCCAATTGGCCTATTTGGGTACAAACAAACAAACAAAGATATAGTGCAGGTGTAGGCAACCTGCACACCTCCAGATGTTCTTGGACTGCAACTCCCAGAAGCCCTTGGCAGCACAACTAGTGGTGAAGACTTCTGCGAATTGCAGTCTAAGAACATCTGGATAGCCACAGGTTGCCTACCCCTGGTCTAGTATGAGCTCTTCCTCATGTAATAGGAATATGGACTTCATTACAAGCACAGACACTGCGAAAATAAGCCTTCTTGACATTGATGATGCTCATTGTCCACAACTGGGTTTTCTGGCATTCTCTATACATGCAGGTAGATTGAAAAGCCACAACAATCACGATTTGTTCATATCATTTGAAAATGTCCTCATCTGCTCCTTGCTCTGCTTGAGGACGGTGAGGCTCAGAATGATCTGACTGCTTTATGGAAACTGCTCTGGGGACCTTTTGCTGAATGGGTCAATATGTGCCAACATTACCAAGGCAGCCAAGCCTCTATCTATCTCCTTACATAGCTTGGAGCTGGTTGTCTGGACTGTGACAGCACTAACTGGGAGGTGAGAGGCTTTGCATGCCAATCTGAATTGTGAGTTTATCATTCAGGTTCACAGAAGCTGTGAACCTAACATGCCCTGGGTTCTTATTTATCAGCAGCGTCTCTTCCTGCATATTATGTGTAATGGGGGTGGTGTAGGGTGAAATGTGATCTCAGTCTCCTTCCACAGTTACTGGTCTGCCCCTCACTTGGCATCCTGTAATCCAGTCATCTGCATGAGACTGTGTCTGAGGATGGGGTCAATCAGTAGAGAACTACAATAGATCAAGACAATACAGAATCTTAGCATGGAGGTCAGCACTTGGGCTCAAAGTCGGAGCAGATTCACTGCCCTCATGAAATCAGAGTGACCAGCCTCCTCTGTGCTTTCAAGTCTAGAGTTGACAGCATTATCCCATTCCAGCCTCAAGGACCCTATTACACAATATGAGCTGGCTCGGGCATTAAGGTCCTCAGAAGAGGTCTTTCTTTTAATCCCACCACCTTCTCAGGCATGTCAGGTGAGAAGACAAGAAAGGACTTTCTCTGTCACTGCTCTTAAACTTTGGAACTCCCTCCCACATGAGGCCAGATATGCCCCATCTCGATGTCGTTCCGCAAGCAGCAAAGCCCTGCCCACCCACCCCCCTGCTGCCCACCCTCTGGCATCCAGGGCTATTTGAATTTTATCTGGGGCTTCAGCTCTCTTAGTCCCCCACCACCACCGATGGAGATAGAGGAGGAGGAAATCTCTTGGAATAAAGAAATAAAGGAAAGATCTGAAAGGGAGGAAACTTTGGAAGAGAGATAGAAGAGAGGAAGGAGAAAGGAAGAGTGAGCCCAGGGTAAATGTGTAGGAGGGTGGAGGTTGAGGACCTGCCGTCTCACAAGAAACTTAGGGTGAGGCAGCCTCCAGATGAAGTAAATCAAAAACCCAAGAGCAAGAAAGGAGCTCCCTAAGGGTGCTGAAGGGGGAGTTAAGGTAAACTGAGCTGATCCATGAGGGCTGGAATGGATGGTTCTGGAAGTGGCCCTGGAAAAAGGACCCTAGGTGCACTACCCTGAACACGAGGCAACTAGTGGCAGAAAGGAATCGCCATCCCTGCTGTGCCACCCTATGCACCATTCCCCCTACCAGACTCCGCAATTCCACAGACAAGGAGAGGTTAGGACCCCATCCATTGAAATAGGAGGAGGGCTTTCTGATGGGTTAAGTGTATCTAAATGGGATGAGCCATCGGGTCCCACAGAAGGTGTTGACGAAAACTGCAGTGGTTTAATAAAGATGTTTCGAGTAACCCAGTTGCCTCGTCTGAGCCTGTTAAGGGGGAGGCCAATACAGCCTGAGTGGAACCCCAGCAGGGTCACACTTCTATAGAAGGCAAACAGTTCTAACAGAACAATGCGGACAACATGGAATTAAATGTACGGCTTCTTATTATGCAATGAAAGAGGTAACCGTCGGGAAAGCTGTCTGGCAGGCATCAACTCTTTGCTACACTCCGGGCAGATTTTTAAAAAAATTATGCAAAAGGTTCATTGAAAATCTGTGCCTTTCTTTCATTTCTGAAAGTCAAATAAAATTATATAGTAAAATAAGGATTGAAGCTGGACAGAAATGGGCACAGCCCTGAATACAGTACAAACTCTTCTATTTATTTAATTAACCAATAAATATGTATTACTTGATGCATTTATTTTTACATGAAGATTAGTTTTGTCTTTCACAAACTAG
>JAIOUR011547673.1:0-12216 GCA_020711275.1 Calotes versicolor
TTTCAATGCATTCCTATGAGAAATACAGTGGTACCTTTACTTACGAACTTAATTTGTACATGGATGATGGTCTTAGGTCGAGTTGGAACCCACAGGAACTATGCAAAAGCAGTTAATGCTTTTGGCAGGGGAGGATATAGTTTTAAAGCCTAAAATACTAGACAGTCTCTCTCCAAGACTAACCATGGATGAAAAAGAGCTACAGAGAAGCAGCCTCTTCGCTGACCAACAGTTAGCTGAAGGGGAAAAAAGTGAAAACAGTTAAAATTGTGTGCCTTTTTTGGTTGTATGTCGAAATTGTGGTTGTAAGTCAAGGAAAATTTTTGCAGCCACTGCTGGTTGTAACTCGAAATGGTTGTAAGTCGAGCCGATTGTAAGTCGAGGTACCACTGTACAAGAAAAGCAGAGATCAGGAATTCATACAAGTGTTCTAAAGATGTAACTACAGCATATTTTAACATCTTCACAACATTTGGCAGCCTGCTACTTGTGCTCCTCTTAAAATTTCTTAGTTAAGTGTTCCTCTTAAAATTTAATATTCCAAAACAACCCATCTCTCTCAGATCACAGAATCTGTTTCACTCCTGTGTTTCATTTCTACAGAGTTCACTTTTTTGAGGACACAAGAATGTGGGAATTTGAACATTTTATGTTCCTTGTACAAAAGTTTAGAATAGAGAATTAAATTACAACCTGAAACATTTCAGTAGTGAGGGATTAATTTTCTAAATTTTAAAAGCAATAGTTTCATGGTTTCAATAAACTGCACATTGTAAAATATAATTGGTAACTCATTACTTTCAGCAAATATTGAAGGGTTCATAAATGTTCTCAGGTGACTTTGATGTAGATAAAATAATCTCCATTTAGACACTATTAAGTGATAACAGATTGTTATAGTCATTGCTTGATAAGGAAAATCTATTAAAAAGGGAACAAATTCTAAAATTGTAAGGCAAGACAATGGACACCTGTACCTAAGAGATCCTATGCTGGCAAGGCAATTAAATGGTAAAAAGAGAATTATGGAGTATGAATTATAATATCTGACTATGCCAAAGATAATTATTTTCCGAAATGTACCTGGTTTTCTTTTATGTATTTTATAAAAGATCTTTTGCCATTGTAAATAAAAAATTCTTTTACTGAATATTTGCAGTAAAACACTGAAGATGGTAAGAGAATAGCAGAGACGTACCATTACTTATCTTGATCTGAACATACTTTTATTGATGCACTGGTCTTTTCTTTTAATTTTTAAAAAAATTGGTCACTGCTTTGTGACTGGAACAATATGGAACAATATGGAATTTGTGTTCCATAAATGAATAGTATCAATATTTTTTGTTCCATATTGGAGGTAAAACTGCAAAAGCTTTATGGGGAGGAAAGTGTCTTTTGCTATAATATAATATGCAGTACAATAGACATACAGTATATACTCGAGTATAAGTCTAGTTTTTTAGTCCATTTTTTAGGGCTGAAAAAGCCCCATCGACGTATACTTGAGTCAATAATAATAAGCCATCTATATGTTCTCCATTTTTTGGAGGCAAAAATGTTCCTCGGCTTATACTTGGGTTGACTTATACTTGAGTATATATGGTATTACATATTTGTCTGGTTGTAATTGTATGTGACCAAGACACATACACATTACTTAACTTTAGCCAGTTAAGTAATCTGCCTAAACTGAGGCAGATAACTTAAATGTTTCATCTGTCTTCATTATGTTGCTGTAGATTAGGACAATCAGATATAAGCCTTTATACAGCAGACTATATAAAGTTCTTAGGAGAAAAAGATGTTTGGTTTATGAGCTAATCAGAGACCTTTCATTTCTTGAGTGAAAGGACCTGAATATGGCATAACGTAGTTAACAAAATACATTTGCAAGGCTATCATATATTAAGACTTACAATCCATCTTACTCTTACAACATAAGATTGTAAGCAGTTAATTTTTATTCTCTTAAGGGTCTAAAAGTTTTGAAGACAAAGAACGTAGTGAATAAATCTATCACTCTATGCACATTTATCAGATATAGGCACCAATGAACTCAATGGAACTTACTCTGAATAAACATGCACAGAACTAGTGTTACGCAGTAAGGTAACAATTACAGCATTATTGGTTAACTTCTTTCATTTGCTCAAAACATATAATAGCTACATTAGAACTGATTTTATTATTTCAAGATGGATTAAAAAAAAACCCGCTGAGCATAACAAGAAAAGCTGGTTATGATATAGACAGCAATGATGTAGATTATTTTTCTTATATAGAATACTAAAAGCATTTAGGAGAAATTCTTGCTCCTAATATCTATCCAAAGTACAAAATATAGTAATGTCTACTTCAAAACACATATTTTTTTCTGTAAAATTTCCTGGTAATTTAAAAAAACTTGATCAATTCAACAAAGATCATATTCAGGATTGTTTTTATTTTTGGTTTACAAACAAAGGCACCCAATATTTCTATTTTATAAAAGCTTACGACTTAAAATGTTCTTGTTAGAATCTGTTCCTACAGAAGAAAACTCCATTGCAGAGTAAAGTTCTTCCTATGGTCCCCAATTTTAAACTATGGCACACTTACTGAGTGATCTGCTTTTGAATGTTCTTTTCTCATTTAAGGTTGTTAAAATCAATGAGACGCCTTAGACTAGCACCCATATATATAAATATATGGATTGTGCATTTTTTCTAAAATTAAGAAGTCTTGCAACATTATGACCAGCAAGACTAGTAAAATACAAGAAAACACCTTCAGCAGCCGAATCTGTCTGGAGCCCAATAATTTTTTGTGATACAGCATGTTTGCATGACAACATTAGATAAACTGTTCATAATGAACTAGTATCTTAGGAATTCATTCGTTAATCATCAGATGTATTTTGGTATTATGGACTGTAGCAATCTTTTCTCAGCTGCATTAATTTATGCGGTTAGCAAGTACAGGGTTACAAATGAGTATCTAAACTGAATATTTACGATTCTTGTATTTGTCTTTCTCACCTATTTCACACACCTATATGCACACACAACACATATACACACATTCCATGGCGGCTTGTTGGGTTCTAGGCAACATGTGTAAAGTTAAGTCCACAACATGCCAAATGTCAAGTTTAAAGTCCAACAAGGGAAGACAGGGAGTAGCTGTAACAAGATATAATAGGAATATTGCAATCAAGTGGGGGGAAAAATCACACGCCCACAATTTATTATATTTCATCCAGTGTCACACTGGTCTCTCACACTTCTTAATGGTGTGGTCCTTGACCATGTATAACATTTGATATCTTGGGAAAGGTTATACAGAAAATTATTTTTAAAACACCATCTAGTTAAGCATTTCAGAGAACTATCAACAATGAAGTTCTCTCTCTGTAAAATCAGATGCAACCTTGCATGACAGATTTCCACATTTGAAAAAGAAGCTTTACCTGTGGCATTAGAAGTAAAGGACAAGTGTCTCGTGTAAAAATGTCTGTATGGTTCATCCAGGATTTGTTCACAATTAACTTAGGCATATTGACTTTTAAAACAGTATGGTACAAGTTGGTTTACCTCCGTGCCAAGCAGATATATGTGGTTGATTTTATAAATAAAACCCCCACAAACGTTAACACAAAATTTAACACAGCTCAGCTTTAAATGGCTGTTTCAAAATGTTATGGCTGAAATCTTATTTTGAAAAATGGTACATGCAAGGGCAACTATGCCTCATTTTCCTCTGCCTTTCCTTCAGACAAAGCGCCTCATGCCTGCTGAGGTTTACCAAAGACAACACACTGGAGAAGAACATAGTTGCATCAACACCCTGCATTTTGCAACTTTACATTTTCCCAAAAGGATTCTGGCTTATCTTTATCAAACATATCTTTTAGTAAGGAATGCATTTTAACTCCCAAATCAAATCATACAGTGAAGTATATTTCACCAATATGTAAAATTTCCTAAACAGATTTATATTCTGAATCTCAATTTTAATGTTCCAGATTTCTTTTTTTTTCCTTTTTCATTTTAAGAAATTCTGTAACCAGTAATGGCATTTTCCCCTTGCCTTTAAGGGATCTGACCATTTCATTTCTTGATCACAGAAACAGATCTCTTGTATTTTCAATTTGAAGGAGTATAAGAAGCAGTTGTGGGGATATTCAGGTGCATATTCTGATGCTGCATGCACACGCACATTGTGGCCAGGCAAATTAGTTCAATGTCTTATGAACTGATCTGGAACAGTAGGTGTATCTTCAAGAGTAGACAAGACAAACTATTAATTATGATGATTAATTTCTTTTAGTAATCTTGATCATATCCTTCAAATCACTAAGAAGTGAGAAGAAAATGACTAACAAAAAGGATAACTCACAATAGTTTACAAAGACTTATCTCTCATAAGATTAATCAGACAAACCCATTGCAATTTAAAAGTTTCAAATAAATAGATCTACCGTCTAAACCAATAATTTTCTCACCTTAACTAAATGCTCTTATTTGCAATAAAAATTAAGTTTACTATGTTAAGGCAGATTTTAATTCAATGAATTCCAGAATTGCACAGTTACACTGGTCAGTGGCCTAATGTGTTTTCTCAAACAGAAATAGTCAATCTGTTTGGATATTTAACCTACATATCTGTCCAATGACAAATTGATTCAGTACCAGCCATATATTCTTCACAGAAACACACAATTAAGCATCACATGTACTGTATTTCACAATCCAGATCTAATAGTTTGTGTTTTTACAAAAGACAAGATGAGTAGGTACATTATACGGCTTTGTGTCATTAGACCACCATGTGCATAGATGTCCTAATGTTAGAACTGTCATCTTCAGTATCTCATAGTGCTGGATGCTCTGAAGTAGGAGAGGAACTTGTAACACAGGCTGACAACAAAATACCAGATGTTTCTCGCCATCTGTGACCTTGCAATGAAAATACGCCAGATAAGAATCACAAGCACGGTATTGAAGCCATAACGTATGTTCCTTAGCCTAGAAGAGAATCAGATGCAAAGAAAGCTTATAATTATATAGGAAATCTATGCTAAGCAGCAAAAAAGTAAACGTATAAAATGTTTTAAGATAAATTTGCTGTATATCCTTTCCATTTTGCCCCATGGGAAAATTTACAGTACTAGCCATGAACTATATAGTTACAAAGTGAGAGGCGTAACAAACTTCTAAATAGTCTGAATTATGCAACAAATTCACCACATATTCCAATGTATCTCATGAACAGGAATTTTTCATTTTTGTTGTAGACATTTTAGCAGCACAGCTGTTGCATTACCAATATTTCCATCATAACTACAGGAAGAGAGGCGATCCCTATGTAATAGGCAAGCAGCTTAATATTTACTCAAAAGCATGACTTTTCCATTCTTATTTAGTAAGGAGGCCACAGGACAATCACTTCTGACAGTAACAGAAACAAATGCATTAAGACAGTGGTCCCCAACCTTTTTTCCTCCACAGCCCAGTGGTCCACTTTTCCAGGGTGCACATGGACCAGGAGACCCTTTTAAAAAGTGTGTGCAGCCTGGGAGAGCATTTTTATGGTACAAGTGGCTCTGGGGTAGTGTTTTATATGGTGAACATGGCCCAAGGGAGCATTATTTTAAAGCATGCACTGCTTGGGCAACTTTTTTTAATGGTGTGCCTATAGAAAACTGTGGTCTCTGAGGCCCAGTTCCTGCCAGTCTGCGGCCTGGTAGTGGGTCCCGACCCAGTGGTTGGGGACATCTGCATTAAGAGACTAAGAAATTATCACTCCACCTATTAATAGAAAGCAGACCCACCATGTTTAAAGAAGCAGTTTATCTTTCAGTTAATTGTCATGACAGGAATATCAATTGAGGATCTGAGTTTTTTCCTGGAAATTACTAGTAAATTGATTTCAGAAGATAAATACTAGTAGGCTCCAGAATGTGTCCTTCCATTGTTAATAGGCAAGGGAAATATACACCAATATGCTTTTTTTTTTCATAATGGTCAAAGTGCACTGAAGATTACAAAATAAAAACACAAAGTATACATACTTGTTCAGGTGTTTCCGAGCTGCAGGAAGTCCTGACATTTCCTCATTTAGTACATATTTTTTAGTTCCCATGCAATAGTTTTCCATGTATTCTGCCCAGTGTAATTGCCGAACATCAAAATTAAATGCCTGCATTTAGTATAAATATAAAAGGCAATGCAGTTTTAATTTAAGGCCAAGTACATACTAAATTTCCGTTATTTCTCAGTGAAACATAAAAATTGTATTCACTGTCAAAATTGAGCCATAATACCTAATCGAAATTGCAGTTACTATTAGGAAATCCAACTATTTAAGATAAGGAGAGGGAGAGAGAAATCTTAAACATATCTGCATTAATTAAAATATATTGGGAAACCTAATGCAGATGACATTCTGGAAGCAAGTCAGCTTTGGAAAGGATAGAATATAGCAAGGCATTCAAGGCAGGGATGGGCAAAACACAACCCTGGGGCCATATGTAGACCCAAGTCCATAACTCCTCTACTAAACATATGTCCTGCCAGCAAACTAAACTAAACTAAACTAAACTAAACTAAACTAGAGTAGAATAAAATACAGTGGTCCCTTGGGTTACGAATATAATCTGTTCCGAATGCACATTCGGAAGTTGGAAAATTTGTAAATCGAAAAACGGTTTCCCATTGGAATGCAGTGGAAACAGATTAATCCATTTCCAATGCTCTCTGCTACCCCAGTTGGCGATCATCGGGAAGGGGGGGTGGCAGGGAGCCCTTCCACAGCCACCACCGGCTTCCCTGGGCTCGACGGTGGTTGCGGAAGGGCTCACCCTTCTTCCCAACAATCACCTGAACGTCGGGAGAGGGTGGCAGGAAACCCTAACTGTAACCCTAAGGCGGGTAACCTAACCCTAATTTTATAAAATTAGGGTTAGGGTTCCCTGCCCCAGTGATCAGCTGATCATTGGGAAGGGGGGAGAACTTCCACGCCACTGCTGAGCCTAGGGAACCCGGTGGCAGCAGAAGGGGTGGTGGCAGGGAACCCTAACCCTACCCTAACTTTATAAAATTAGGGTTAGGGTCCCCAACCCCCCCTTTCCAGCGATCAGCTGATCATTGGGAAGGGAGGAGCCCTTCCGCAGCCACCACCAAGCCCAGGGAAGCTGGCAGTGACTGCGGAAGGGCTCCCAGCTGAGCGTCGGAAAGGGGGGGGGGCCTTCTGCAGCTGTTGCCAGCTCGGCGGTGGCTGCAGAAGGGCTCCTGGCCTCCCCCCCCCGGCTTCCCAGATGATTGTAGGGAACCCTAGGGGTGTGTGGCTGAAGCCCTTCCGCCACCCCAATCGAGCTCAGGGAAGCCGGCTGAGGTGGCAGAAAGGCTTAGAATTTTTAGAGGTAGGAAGGAACTATAGGGTCCGCACTGCTTCAGATCTTGAAAAATTCATTGCCGTGCGGCCGCCATAGTCCCTTCGTACCTCAAAAAATTTGGGACTCGAATCACTCGTAAGCCAAGGGGCCACTGTAAAAATTCTAGGAACACTGATTCACCTTGCAAATACAAACCTCCAAGTATTTAAATTCAAAAAATATTGGAGGTAGACTTCCAAGTACTTCCCTTTATTGTCCTTCCACCATTTCTGGAAGCCTAAATAGCCTTCAAGGGATCTCAAGGACAGGGAAATAAGCTTCAATCATGCAGTTGTCCACCACTCTCTAAAGACAGCATTATCTACTTTATCTTCCCAGAGTCCCTCCTCTTACACTTGCTTTCACTCCTTTCCTTTTAAAAAATAGTTTACATGTCATTCTTTATATAATATATAAATAGCAAATTAAAAGCAACATAAACATTACTTGCCTTTTTGTCTTCGGCGCCCAGCTGGTTCATAAGCATATTTACATTGTCTGTGTTCCAGTCCCAAGAATTACTAGTGAAGTACTCTAAGAGCATCATAACTTTGTGAAGACGTGTTATTGTTTTCATCATCCTATAGTCCAGGGAAAGATGTTATTTAAGGAGATCACACTCAAAAGATGCACATAAGTAAATTGTCCATATATAGTATTTAAATGCAGGACTATGCAATGTGCTTATAATTCCAAAGCATTCAGAGAGATTCAATATAATTAGAATATTTCTGCATAGCAGTTTCAAAATTTCAAAACAAAGCATGCTTATACTTACTGTAAAGCTAGATTTTGCACACAGATTAAGAAGCATTAACTATGAAGACAGAGGAGAAACTGAAAAAGGAAGGATAGGGATAAAACTAAAAAGTTGTCAATTAGCATTCTGCCTTCACTGAAGCATTACCTCAGTTTTAAAGAAATGTTAAGGGCCAGGAACAGTTGCTCTTTATCTCTCTGTTCTTCCTCCCAAATCCTGGGAGAGACATTGCCAAGGACAGCTCCATCAAAGGGCAAACTCTTATGAATTACTATAATCCTCACACAATTCACATACACGAGACTTGTGTGAGGATCATCCGTAGTCTTACAAAATAAGAAAATTAGGAAAGCACCTTTTTAGAAAATCAAATTTTCCCCAGATAATGACTGGTTCTATCTTTTTAAGATAATGTTGCTACACCAACACAGTGTACTCCACCAGTTTAAATGTTTATTACTCAAAATATGCAGAAATATTCTAGCATTATTCATTGCTTAGCCAGGGGGAGAACAAATATCTGGGATTAATAAAGTTGATTCTATTATTAGAATCAGGTTGGAAAGCAGCTTTAAAATATTACCATGAATGAATTTGAATCCAGCAAAAACATGCTCTTCTTAGTTAATTCTGTTGTACATAGTCTTGTTACAATGAATCAATAGTAACTAGTATTGGCTTCCTACAGTCCAAATGAAACAACTATTCTACACAGTCATTTCCAACCAGATCCTTATAAAGAAAGACACAGGCTATGAAGAGCAGGGAAAATTAAAAAAGTATAGTGATAAAGATAAACTATGATAATTTCTTTCAGAAAGTTAAGGATTTCAGTAGATAGACTGTGAGAATTCCCTTAGAGAAAACAGAATGGGCAAATTCTATACTAAATTCATACACTGAAGTTTAAAGAAAGAAAATACAATTGACAGAAAGCTTATTAAAAAGGGACATATATCCTAAATACAAACAATTACCCACAAAAGAGAATACAAAATAAATCTATACATCTTTCCTAATATAGCTTTTGATACATTTCTTCTAAGTACTTGAACAATATGAGCTATATGAATAAAATGCACATCTCACCCATATTACAAAACAAAGCAAAAAGTATTCTGCTTATATACTGCTCTATAGCACTTAAAGTACTCTTTGAGCAGTTTACAATTTACTAATGCAGGCTACACATTGCCCCCTCAGCAAGCTGGGTACTCATTTTACCGACCTAGGAAGGATGGAAAGCTGAGTCAACTTTGAGCCGGGTAAAATATGTTAAATAAATAAATAAATAATCTGGGAATTTAACCCCAGGTTGTGAGCACAGTTCTAGCTGCATTTCAGCATTTAACCTCTGCGCCACGAGGCTCCTAAAGAGCTCAGATACAACTCTTCTTCCCAAACATTCATAAGCAGAAAATTCCACAGAACAGAAAATACTGAACATAAATAAGCATTTTTATAATAAAAAGTTGATTGCATTCAAATATAGCTTCGTTTATAAAAAGTGGGCTTAGTAAGTGCTTAGTGAGTGGGCTACTCTCTTAATCATTTTGCAAATGAACCCAGAAAGCTGATTTTAAATATGTGACTTTACTGTTTGAATGCACTATTACCGTTTTAGCATGCATGCTTATGGTGGGTCCATATATGAAAGATTCACCACTCTTTGAGGTGGCCCATTTCATTTTAATAACATGCTAAGATGAACATCGTTCTAAGATTTCCAGTTTGAGAAGTTATCTAGAATCCCCCAACCAGGGATGTCATTTTACTGCTCCATGGGAAGAGGACCCTCAATACTTACTGGTAAATCAGTAATTTAATTTACTGATTAAATAAATCAGTTTATTTATTTATTTACCCAACCCCCAGTCCATAGACTGACACCATTCTGTAGCCTATTATGAGCTCACAAGGTTCCCAGAAAGGCCTGTGCAAGTGCGTACACTTTCCTTCCTCCATGCAGCCATAGCAACATTTTCTATTTGGGTCATGATGGAAACAGCATAGGGTGGGGTGGGGTGTGTACATACACGACTAGAAAAAAGTCCTCCTCCTGAACCCCTAAAAACATCCCAGTGCAACAACCAAACCAGTCCCCGGGAGCAAAAAGCTTTGGGCCCACTGAGACTGTATGAGGGAGCCTCTCAATAAACTGCCCTGCCATGAAGCAGTAAAGTGATGCACTGGAAGCAACGTGATTGAGTTTCCCTCTTCTTCCAAGCCAAAGCATGTACAGTATAGCAGACAATAGCAGACAATAGTAGAAGGAAGGCCTCTCTTTTGCCTACTTCCTTCTTCTTCCATGGTCTTCTTGGAGACAATTGTGTCGCTTTAGGAGCTGATGGTGAAAGAAATGAGTGAGGGGAGCAAAATCATGCCTTTCAGATTTTTCTCTGCTCAGTCAATTCCTTATAGCCATTTTGCTCGTATCTGTTGTTTATTATTACAACTAATACATGAATTCATCAGAGAGAGAGAGAGAGAGAGAGAGAGAGAGAGAGAGAGAGAGAGAGAGAGAGAGAGAGAGAGAGAGAGAGACTGGCTAGGAAGACATCAACCAGTTGTTAAGCATAAATAAAATGTTGTTTAGAAGCTCAAAATTAAATAAGAAACCGAAATAAAAGCAAATTCTGCTTGAATACAACAGTAGTTCCACGTAACACTATATGTAGCAACACTGCTTTAAGGAACAAAAAATTACAAGTTTGATATAAACAACCAGGAAGATGGAATGGAGTCGATCTGTGAAGATTCTCATTCATCCAGGTGAGGTTATCTGGAAGTTGAGTCATATCAACTGGTCTGTTTTCCGTTCAGTTGAAACACTTTGTTACCCATTCAAATACGGTAGCTTCTTCAATCAAAAGAGGGTTGGTGACAGATTCCTATTTATACTTCAGGTTAGTTTCACTTTTACCTGGTCTGAAAATGATTGACAATGTCATAGTCTGAATAGATCAGTAGATGAACCATGGCCAGGTGTACGACCTTTGCAGTGAGGACCCATTATCATGGGTTGTTCACAGTGGTCCTGGTCTTTCCGGGAATGGATGGAAGGATAGAATGATAAATAGGAGACAGATGGTTTCTCGGGTCTCCACATCTTTTAAATGAGATATTTTCTATATGCATATGGTATCTAAAGATGGAGCAAAAAGGTGTTTTGTAAGGTTCAGAGCCCAATTGGGCTCAGAACTGCCTCGCCCAATTCACCCCGCAAGAGCCAGTTTCCTACCTTTTCGGCAAGCATGGTGCTCAGATTTCCAGCCTGGAAGGAGCCTGCTGGCGTGTCATTTGACAGTCTCCGGTCAGAAGCTGAGGAGGGATGATGCTGGTCCCTGCTCAGCTCCTGATTGGAGACTGTCAAATGAGGCACCAGCAGGCTCCATCCTGGTAGGAAGTCCAAGCCCCAAAATTGCCAAAAAGGTAGGAGACTGTTCTTGCGGGGAGAAATGGGTGGGGCAGTCCTGAGCCCAAGTGGGTTCAGAACCTTACAAAACCCATTTGTTTCATAAGAGTCCATCTCTAATGACCCCCATAACCTCCTTCTTAAACTACCTATGCTTTCTGTCCAAACTGATATCATGGTCATCAAATGAGTGTCCTTTGCTCTTCACATGAAGATATACTGCTGATTCTGGTTCTGAGCCGCCGTCACTCCTGGGCTGGGCCATCCTCATTTAACCTCTGTTTGGTTTCTCCAGTGTAGAGCTCTGTACTCGCCTCTCTGCATCGAGCTGCATATCGCTCCTGCTGTGTTTTAGTGTCTGCTCTTTTGGATGGACAAGTCTCCGCCTTAGTGTGTTTATGTGTTTGAAGAATATGGAAATGTGGTACTTATCAAAAATATTTTTGAGTTTCTTCATCACACTGGCCATGTAAGGAAAGACTAATTTTCCCCCATCAACTTGGGGTGTCAGAGAAATTCCATTGTCCTACTAGTTCAGGACATAGCCTTATTAAAGGCCCATTTAGGGTATCCACAGGCTTTAAAGAGTGTCTTCAGAGGACTTCTTCAGCTGTTTGTCTTCTT
>JAIOUR011548781.1:0-12205 GCA_020711275.1 Calotes versicolor
CATTCCCAAACCAGCGCCAAGCTCGTGGGATTTGGGGTTAAGAAAACAGCAGGTCATGATCCCAGAAAGGCTTGGGTTTTGGGGGAGAGTTGGAGGAAGGAGCCCAGGTGCTTTTCAGATAGGCATAGGGATAATAATTCTAGTTAAATTCTCTTATCCCCTTCAAGCCACCCCACTTTCAGAGTGATGGGGGAATCCACATTTTACTCCCATAACGACTCAGGAGGCTTTCTCTCACGCTAACAGGACAAGGGGCTACTCTTCCTCAGCTTCCCAAGTGCAGGTAGTCTTAAGTGGGGGAGGGATACCACTTTTTCCAAGGACACTTGACAGCCGTTCCTGGCAGGAGCCCTTTCCCAACCTCTCTTTTTGTTCTTGATGCGCCCTTTCCTTTTCTAATTTGCAGGTCAATTTCTAGTCCACTTGCTCCCTAATTTAATCAGGCAGCGGCTCCTCTTCTAAATGGAACTGCGTGGAAAAATCTATGCTTTGATTAGCCCTCCTGAAAGCTGTAAATCAAAATGCACTTGTCACTTGACCCACATATAGGAGTTGTCCCTGAGATCAAGATGTCACACTTTTCAGTGCTATGGAGAGGGGCCAGTCACCACATGAAATCCTATTGCATGCAGCCCTGATCCCTGGAACTATCTCACTCTGTTTTCCATACATTTCTTCTCCCTGCCCCCCAGAAATTGGTAGTATTTCTTCCAGTTTTTCCTCTGCATGCGACTCTGAGAAACTTAATTGTGGCACAGAAGCCAAGACAAGCATGGACCAATTCAGCCTGCAGGCCTCCTGATGTATGTGTTGAAATGCAAGTCCCATCATCCCCCCACTGTTTGCAGCAGGTAGTGGCTGTAATCCAACAGATTTGGGGCACTGGGAAAAGGCCAGGTTGATGTTTAATAATGCTTGGAATGATACTGAATCTTGAATTTAAGTTGCTCATTGAATGTTTTTCCATCTTGTACTAGGAACCTTTTCATTAAAATCCCATTAAAACCATTTGAAAGAAATAACCATCAGTTAAATAGATCCTTAAAGAAGCAATAGGCAGGTAGCTTCTCCAAATCAATTAGTGTTTATTGCCTGAAGATATGAGATTCATAAAGTAAACATGCGAGTAATGGGAGAGTGTATTGAAAGTGGGTCTATTTGTATCCATTAGTAATGTAAAGTAAGAAGGAAGAGGTTAATTTAAAGTATCCATCAAATACAAGAAATGAGTTGCTTTTGTGCTCAGTTTTTTTTAAAAAAAAATCAGGTCACATTTCTATTTAGGGGCTTACAAGGCTATTTATAGGCCAAACCCTATTAAAATGTTGCTACTTGATGTTGATAAAGACACACTTTTCAGTCTTTCAGATACTGTACAGTATTTATAGACACTGAATTTGTTATGCAACTTAACATAAAAGACGTTTGTTCTCACACACTCTAGATTGTTAGAACACTTTGATAAAAGGAATGCTACCACTGCCATTCTGTGTGTTATTACTTAAAAGTAAGTCCTTTGCAATCAGTGGAACTTGCATCTGAGTAAATATTCGTCAAGCCAGTCTCTCAGAGTAGCGTTGGCTTTTCTTTTGTACAACCAAAGAAACGTCAGTATCTTTGTTCTAACAGATACACTTTGGATTTTTGCCCAGATCTCAGATTAATTTGTAACTTGGAAGTTTGCTAAAATGTCCAGTAGTGTGTTTTCAATTGAATCTAAGCCTTCTGGCTTAGCATTTCCAGCCCCAAAAGTATAAATAATCCAATAAACAATTTAAAAGCAACAACGGTTATGGAGCAATCTCCCATTGTTAACTCTCAACAGAGGGAGATGCCATTTTAAGGTGAAGTGTGGGTAGATATTTTGTGCTAGCTACTGTTTCCAGGATATCTCAGCGAAGAAGAAGAAGGAAGAAATTAGTATCTTCCAGCCAGAATATTTGCATTCTTATGCTGGAGAAGAAATGCATGGAATATTATGAGAAATAAGCCTGCATTTTAAAGTCAGCACGATATTTATGACTATGGAGGTTGAAAGAAAGTTCTTTTTAATGGCCATATTTGGGAAGAAAACCAAAATTCTTCCCATGGTTGGCTTTGCTGAACCATGCAGAGCATTTGGAGGAGGAAGGAGGGGGTGCAAACCTTAGTATATGCTTGGTTGCCATGGCAGTTGTGACAAGGGAAAAAAAACTTGAAGGCAGTTGCTTGAATCACCCTTTACACCTACATGATGTCGGAATTCACACTTGGAGGGAGGCCCAGTCAGAAGCTATACTTGGCTGGTAGAGCCCATGACAACATACAGAAGGCTGCAAGTTCAGGTCCTGCCACTGTAAAAGAAACAGGGGGAGAAGATCTTTTTTTATTAAGACTTGCCACAAGATACTGGACAGCCCCATCTACTTGGGCTAGACACTGATGAGTTAGATGAGTCAAGACATGGGTCTGGATAGCCACACCACTTGATATGTAAACCACAGAAAAGTCTTGACTCAAACCTTTATTCAAGATGATCCTATCTGATGAGACTCATACATTTTTAAACAGTGACCTTTAAATTATGAACCAGGTACTTGCATTGATTAGTGTGCTGAAGACAGCAGGAATTCTGTAACATCTCTGCTTTTTGGAAAGCCTTCTCAGCGGTCTGCTTTGTGTCTTTATAACATCAAAAGCATCCTGAAGGTTCTTGAGAACCTTCATGGGCAAAGAATATTTTATAGGCCTGGGGAACAAATTTCAAAATGAGAAAGAGGGCTGCAGTAGTGGCTAAAGGCATGGGGTTAGGCAAGTGGTCATGCTTCCTTGTTTTGATAGTTCCCATCCGCTGTAAAATACACAACTCAATTCTGTGCACCTCCTTCCAAGGAGAACTGCCTGTGTCACCTGTTCTTGCCAGGGAGGACAATTGAAGGCTTTCACCCAGACAGCAATGGGAATGGAGAGAGTCTAATGATCAGGTCTTTGGGGCAGTAGCATCTCACCCATGGAACACATTAGCCCCTGAAATTCACCTGTCCCTTTCCCTATTGGGAATTTTCAAAGAGACATTAAAAACCTGGTTGTTGAAGAATAAGCAGACTTTCCAGAGAGAGGGACACCTCCAGCACAGTACTTTTGGTTTAAGGCCTTATACTAACTTTGTCCTCTCATTATTGTTTTAGTTGATTTTGTGTATTGTTTATATTATTTTATTGACACATTGTATTATTTAATTTTGTTGACTTTTGTTTTTATTTATTTACATTTATATGTTCTTTTGTGAACCCCTCAGAGGGGCCCTATAGCCAGATGGTGTGTGTGTGTGTGTGTGTGTGTGTGTGTGTGTTCAGCTGACAGTTCCACATAACAAGCCACAGTTAGAGCCCAATTCCTTGGGAACATAAGAAGAGTCTTGTTGGAACAGGCCACAGCCCATCATGTCCAGCATTCTGACTGACACATTGGCTCACCATCTGCTTCAGGCTATTCCCAAGCAGATGTCTTCACCTTCTTATGATCCCTGCAAATGGCATTGAGAGATAACCTACCTATCTCTCCAACCTGGAAGTTGTTCTTACGCTTCCGTAGTTATAGCTGTTGATATCCTTGTTCTCCATAAACTGGCCTAATCCTCTCCTAAAGCTGTCAAGGCTAACAGCTGTAACCAGCTCTTATGATAGGAAGTTCTATAGACCAGTGATTCTCTGGTTGAAAAAGTACTTTCTTTTGTTTGAGATCTGTCACCCAAAAGCTTCATGGAGTGGCCCCTAGATCTAGTGTTGTGTAACAGAGCAAACAGTTCTTCCTTGTCTACTTTGTTGACACTGTGCATGATTTTATAAACTTCAATCAGGTCCCCTCTTAGACGCTATCACTCCAGAGTTTTGAGTTTTGTGTTCCTTCCTATTTCCAATAACCGGAAGCCATTTTGACTATAGAGGTTCTCGATGTCTAACCTGAAGGTTGCTTTCAGTTGCTATACATAGTTCTTGCTTTCTGGCTGCATGCTTTGTTCATGTGATCACTCTAATGCAGTGGTTCCCAATCTTGGATAACTCAGGCATTCTTGGACTGCAGCTCCTAGAAGTCTTCACCACCAGCTGTGCTAATTGGTTCCTGGGAGTTGCTGTCCAAGAACCTGTAGGTTACCCTGGGTTGGGAACCACTGCTCTAATGTGCATACTTAGCTCCACGTGCATGGTTTATAAAGCTTGTCCAGGAGTTTTATAGAGATAGCTATGTCAAGAGTTAGGTTGCCCTTCCTCATATCCTTAGAAGGTAGTAGAACCTGTGTTGCTTAGGAAAGCATCAAGGAATTCATCTCTCCCCATTCCATTTCTTATGCTGCTTTGGATGGCCATAAAGCCCAACATAGAACGGTTTTGAAGCTGCATGCAAATGGAAGAGAGAAATACAGAAATCATCCTCCTACTAACTCATCATCTGTGAGCAGAGCTCTGCTACACATTCTGTCTTGTCCTCTTAATGTGTCTCAGACATGAAGCACAAACTGCATAATCTAATTTACTAACGGGTATACAGTAAGCCCCCGCAAAGTTGCAGTTCACTAACTGCGGTTTCAGTCTTTTGCGGTTTTCCTCCCAGTCAATATTTTTCAGTAAATACCTTGTTTTTTCCAGTCTGTGGGGCCCACTGGCTGGTGGGAGCGTCGACGGCAGTAACCCTAGGCTGCACGGAGGCAGCTGGTGCAGTTGTTGGTGGGTGGCAAGTCTCCCAGGAGGCTGGGAATGGCCATTGGCAGGCTCTTCTCCAATGTGGGAGACATTGCACATGCATTATGGCCATTTTAAAACCACATCCGTACATTGCGGTTTTTCACTATTTGTGGTAGGTCCTGGAACCTAACCCCAGCGGATACTGGGGGCTTACTGTATTCACAACTGTCATGGAACACTCTAGCATTGCATAGCATTCTGGATACAATCTAATCCACAGTGCCCTTTGTTGAACTCAGTTGAGTCCTTTCTCCTACCAGTGTTTTCTCAGCCTTAGGCCCTCCAGATATCTTGATGTTCAGACATCTGATCCAGGATGACCAGTGGTCCACAGATCAGGGACCTTGGTCTCCAAAGCATCCGTAGGGCCAAATGTTGACAACAGTGATTTAGGGAAGGCACCAAACCCTCAGTTGCACCTTTGCAAAGAGATGGCTTCTAGGTGGCAGGCCTGCTTCTTTTCATGAAGCGCACACATCTTGTTTCACCAAGGGGTTCCTGGAAAGCCTTGAGAGTTCCTTTGAATGCAGATCAAAAGTTGCACAGTAGTTGCATTGCCTGAGTGAACCCACTGTTGCACAAGAAGAAAGCAATGGCAATTAATGTGGCTACTGGCACTTAATTATGAGCCACAGGGAAAGCAGCAGGGTGGCCGCTAGCCTGGTCTAGAAGAAAGCACAAGCTTTGATTTTCTTTTTAAAAAAAACAAAAGAAAAGGATGCTGGCCCCATGCTTGCCACTTGCGTCCATGCCAAATGATGGTTATATAACAGTGTAGAATTACAGGAGATGCAAAGCCTTTTACATGATGTACCCCAGACATGTGACTTGGTTTCAAAGGTGGTCCTGACAGATGGGCACCATAATGCACAGTACTCATGTGCTGCTGTGTCATGCAAAATTGGTGTGATAATGAAAGCTCCTGGGGGCTGTGCTTCGTTGTTAACATGTTATATCACAGAAGGGAGACAAGACTATTGCAGATTTCCTTTCTTCTCTGGAATCATTCAGGCAGCAAGGAGATCAAGCAACACCTGTGACATTATGATGCATTACACTCTGCGCATAGTTATTCATATCTAATTGCTCCCTTCCTAAATTGCACAAATGCGAGGAATTTTAAAAAAGAAGTATTGGGTAAATATCTTCATGCCATATGGTTAGATATCATGTCAGAACACTGAGTACCAACCTCTTCATAAATTAATTCCACCTATGCCCACTCATATAGCTGGAGTCACAAGAGCAGATTACAACTCATGTGTCACAGGGAGTGTGCATTGAAGTGCATGTGAAAAGGGCTGTAGGTGAGTAGTTTAGCAGCTAGATTGCATGTAGATTAAACAAGGTATGGTCTGGGAAACACTATTCAGTGAAACCCTTGATAGTTATCGCCAATACAGTGGTACCTCGACTTACAACCGGCTCGACTTACAACCATTTTGAGTTACAACCAGCAGTGGTTGTAAAATTTCCCCTCAACTTACAACCACAATTTCGACATACAACCAAAAAAAGGCACAAAATGTTAACTGTTTTTACTTTTCCCCCCTTCAGCAAACTGTTGGTTAGGGAAGAGGCTGCTTCTCTAGCTCCTGCACCCCCGTGGTTAGTTTTGGAGAGAGACTGTCTAGTATTTTAGGTTTTAAAAATATATCCTCCCCTGCAAAAAGCAGATGCACTAACTGCTTCTGCATTAGTTTCTGTGGGTTCCAACTTCACTTAAGACCATCATCCGTGTACGAATTAAGTTCATAAGTAGAGGTACCACTGTATTTCTCATAGGAATGCATTGAAATCTAAAAACCACTTGTACCAATTAATAACATTTCAATGCATTCCTATGGGAAAGATTGTTTCAACTTAAGACCAACTCGAGTTAAGACCATTCTGTATGTACCAATTGTGGTCGTAACTAGAGGTACCACCGTATGTAAAGATTCTACTGTACTGGACTATTTTGCTCATGCTCTTGTCTTCCTAAAAGATAGCCCCAAGAGATGTTGCAGTTGTTCTGCCTGGGAACTGTAGTTCCTAAAAGTCAACTCAGCCCTCCCATCCATGGCAGCTGTCTTTCCACATCCCATTAAAAGGTGGCGGAAAGGTATTAATAGACTGTCTCGAGGTTTTCAGAGTTCTTGAGTAAACCTTTCAGCAGTATTCACTGTAGGATTTATTTTTGTTATGTACAAGTGAAACAAGTACAAAGATATAGAGTTCTAAGGGAACATTTTCATTGATCTGTAAGGGGGGTTGCTGAATCTATGCCCACACTTCTGAGATTTCTCAGTCTGAGTCTTGAGGACATGGCACTTTCACATCTAGAAGCTTGTAGCATGCGGGCAGAGTGATTCCATGAAAGCTGCATGCCTGAGCAGTTCAGACTTGACTGCTGACCCTCATTTAGGAAGACGGGACCTTTTGCTACCCCAGAGGGTAGTTTTATCATATAACCCAACAGAGATGGACCTGCAAGATAGACTTTCTCAATCAAAGGTTTGTAAACCTTGGCTAATGGATGTACTTTGGTACCCGAGGCTGGTAGAATAGGAATTTCAGTTGTGTTCTTCGATTGTTGCAGCCCTGCATGGGCATTATGGTGCATAATTGGCTGCGGGGAGCAGGTTGTCAGTCTGGTTGGAGCAGTGGATGCAGTCGACATAGAGTGTTGGCTATCAGACACATGCCATGTGCAGTTCTTTTCACCTCCCAACAAAAATCATCCCAATAGATCTATTCCATTTTGCTGTTTAGTAATCTCTCCTCCATGTGATTAGCATACCGGCAATGCATTGAGACAAAGAATGTCCTCTTGCCATTTTTCTGGTGTTCTGTGATACCAAGGAACAGAGGTGGCATATTCTTGTGGTTAGGCTTGCTCCAGCCATGGAGACCCTGAAATTCTCAGTGGGTTCAGGAAATGTAAGAAGACCCATTAGCTAACTCTCAGTATGCTGGGCTTCCCCAGAGATTAGAAAATACCTCACAATTCACCCAGGACAGTTGGCTTGGAGGACACATTTACCTCCTGGTAAAACAAAACAAGGACAGGTAGATGGTTTGGACAGGTAGATGTAGTTCCACACTAATGGAGGTCCCACTTCTAGTAGCATGTTTGCAGTTTCACTCGGGTTCTTTAGTACTAGAATTTGTAAAATGTTTACAGGTCACTAGTCCATTTCACTCCCTGGCACAGATGTTGTGCTTAAGTGATATTGCCTCTTTCTTCTAGCTCGGTGCACTTTTAAAAACATGGGCATGTGAGCTTTTCAATTGGCCTGTCCAAAAGTAGGGAGCAGGGAGCATTCCTATGGGAATGTTTGCTATTAATATATTGACTCACCTTTTCAAGTATCTTTGCTAATGCACATTTTGGGCAATGTGTAAGTACATTTTCCTCTTTTGAAACCTCAGGCCTTTTCAAGGGAAATCTTTGAGTACCTTGGTGAAGATACTCAGGTACAATGATACTAAAAACCACAGAAAGGACAGGATTAGACACCTGAAAGGCTCATTTCTTTGCACATCCATCCATTTGCTTAACTGAATTGGTCTTCTCATGAATTTTCAAAAGATATATACTGCTAATTCAGGCTGGTTCTGTATTCTCTAAATGGGAAATTATCACCATCACAGTTTGTCTTCAAGAATACACAGCCTTTCGTGTGTTTATACAGAAGAAGAGCAGACTTTTACTTGATACTGGAGTGGCTTAAGTTATGATAAATTATATGTGCTCACATTTTGTAATTTGTTGTGGAGGGGGACCCTGATTAGCCCTCTGCTTCCTGATTCAGAGATGAATTTATAGTGTCTTTATATGTTGCCATCTTTACATCTGTATGTGACAGTAAGCACTATTGAATGCAGTGGGACTCATTTCTGAGTATGGTAAGTATGGATGGTGGAAATGAAAAAAAAGTATGGTATTCTAGATGATGTCATTATCTTTTGCCATCGGCTGTAGTCGCTATGGCTGATGGGAACTACAGGTCAGAGGCACTGCGAGGACCACACACCTGTAACTCTTGGTGTGTAGGACTGGATTGGTGGGAGTTTCTAGTGTAATGACCACATGCCAGCTTAGTTCCTTCCCTTTCAGCAGTGAATGATGCAGTGAGTGATGACCGAAACCACAGAGCATTGCAGGGGCTTACTACCAGATGGGTGGCTTATACCAAACCAAAATACAGTACGTGTATCTGGCTGTGCTGTGAAATTCAGCAAGAATTTTCCCTGGAGGCATATCACAAGCATGCTTGCTGGTGAAATTATATTGATTTGGATAGTGGACTTGAGTGGATTCAGGAGTCATTGTCTTCACAAGTTGGTTTGCAGTAGCCATGTAAAGCAATAATGTGTATCTCTCTCTCTCTCTCTCTCTCTCTCTCTCTCTCTCTCACACACACACACACACACACACAGAGAGAGAGAGAGAGAGAGAGAGAGAGGGAGGGGGAGAGAGAGAGAGAGAGAGAGAGAGAGAGAGAGAGAAATTAACACTATTAAAACAAGATCATTTTTCACTTGGCATACTGTATAAGTGGAAAAATGCAGTAAAATGATCAGGCATTAAAAAGTAGTGGTTAAAAAATTAAATGGCAGAGATAAAGCAATCACCCAGCATTACTAATCATCTGAAACTACTGAAACAAAGACAGTTTTTAAGCCACTAAATACCAAAATGCATCAAAAAGTCATATGTTTTCTTAACCCGAGTTCCTTTTGTTTTGAAAGGTATGCATGATTCTTCCTATCCTGGTGCATTTGGGAAGAAGTAACCTCAGTATTTTTTACCCCCACATAAACGCATGCTGTCTTACCTATATTGCCTTAAATCTTGCTCCAAATAGAGATGTGCTTAAGAATTTCCTTTTTTCCATGAATCTGGAAATGAATGGACCGGACCCTTTCTGTATTGCATGAATTTTTTCACAATTAGAACCTTAGCTATCTATCATTTTTTCCCTTTGAGGAAAGTTTTGACAGGAGACTGGACTCAAAAGAAGTATTTTTCAAAATGCCTATGTTGAAAGAAAAAAGTGTTTAAAGATGTATATTTAGATACATGTGAGCACATATGCAAACTTGGGGGGTGGTGGGGAATTCAGATTAATATGAAAGTTATATAGAATATTTGAATAGATACAAAATGTGATGGTCAAAAAAAAAGAAGACTGGCTGCCCCTCTAGCCCTTCAACCATCAAGGTTTTTAGAGATTATAGAGATATATTGAAGTGTGATATCAGGAATGTCTGCATGAACCTGAGAGTTTGTGTGTGTCTTTCAGTTATAGCAAGTTTGTACTTTTATATTGACAACTTCTGTTTTTGATTCACCTTCATGACCTCTACTTCCATGTGGTTCAGTCCTAAGTTATACTGAACTCTAAAATGGGATGCGTGCCAGAATAAAAAAATTAAATAAAAATACGTTTTCCATTCTAGTACGCTCTCATACAACAGCCACACAGGTTCAGTAAAATGTAAATGAAATATAGAGCGTCTTGAGACATGGTGTCACCTACTGTAAGAGCAACATTGTACGCCTCAGTTATAAAACCCAGTATTAATGGAATGGCTTCATTAGGCTGCATGCTGAACTGAAAATACTTAACCTCAGCCTCTCATGGCCCATGTGTGTGCGTGCACTTGTGAATGCAGTAGTGGCAGTGAGAGAAAGAGACATTTTATGCTTTTGGGTGTCAGTATTTAGTTCAAATGTCCAAAGGGCTTACAAAGAGGACATGAGGTAGTAAAGCCATGCTTAAATATTTGAAAGGGTCTCATGTTGAAGGGTCTCATCCCCTTCTCTTTTTGCCTTTGAGATTCCCTAGCATCACGTTCTTCATGGCTCCAAAGACTAGTACACGGAGCAATGGTTTCAAGCTGCAGAAGAAATTCCATCTGAACACTGAGAACTTCCTGATGATCAGTGTTTCCAACAGTTGAATATGCCTGTTTACATCAGTTGCATCTCAGAGTCATGGGACAGTTCCCAGCAAACATGCATAAATTAGTTACTGCATGTTAATTTTTCCTATATACACACATGGCATTGATGTTAATAACAGTAAATTCATTCAGAGATGAAAAGAGTTCATCTGAGAGAGAGAGAGAGAGAGAGAGAGTTGTTGTTGCTGCCGCTGCTGCTGCTGCTGTTCAGTAGCACAGTTGAGTCCGACTCTTTGTGATCATATGAACCACAGTGCACCAGGGCCTCCTGTCCTCCACTGTTTCCTGGAATTTATCTAAGTTCATCCCTGTTGCCTCAATGACACTATCATTTCGCTCTCAGTCATCCCCTTCTCTTTTTGCCTTTGAGATTCCCTAGCATCACGTTCTTTTCTAGTGAGTCATCCTTTCTCATCTGGTGAACAAAGTATTGGTTACCAGAGAAGAAGGGATTCAGCCAGGGGTGTAACTAAGGGAGGCAAGTGCCCTAGGGCACAGGGCTCTGGGGGTGCAGGAATGAGGGCCTGCCACCCCAATCCTGCGCCCCTCTGTCCGCCCTGCCGATCGCCTGCCCAGCGGCCGCGGCGGGGGCACTTCTGCCGCCTCAAGGCACCCCCACCTCCCAGCTGGGAGGCAGGTGGGTGGGGCAGGGAGCACTCGCCAGCGGGGAGTGCCCACCCACCGGTGGTGGCGACAGTGGTGGCAGGGAGCGCCCACCCACCGTCAGCAGCATCACCCCTGCCTCCCCGCCTCACAGCTGATAGGTGGCGGGCGTGGGCGGTGGCAGCGGCAGCAGCACTAGCACCTCTGCCACCACCACAAGAAGGAGGGTATGGGGTGGCAATGAGTGTGCGCGCCGGGGGGGCACCCAATATGGGCCGTGCCCCTAGGCACCAGACCAGCTTCTTACGCTGCTGGATTCAGCTTCAGCTTCAGCATCTGACCTTGCAAGGATCAGTTAGGGTTGATTCTCTCTAGGGTTGCCCAGTTTGATCTAGAAGTCCATGGGACTCTCAAGAGTCTTCTCCAGCTCCACAGCTCAAAAACATCTAATCAATATTCAGCCTTCCTCAAGGTCCAGCTTTCACAACCATACATTATGACTGGGAATACCAGTACAGTGGTACCTCACAATACGTTTTTAATCCGTTCCGTAGGCAGTAACTTATTGCGAATTCAACTTATTGCGAAGAGCCGTTTCCCATAGGAATGCATTGAAATTCAATTAATCCGTTCCTGACCTTAGCAAAAGCAAGTGTCCTCACCACGTGCAAACCCAAAAAGAACAGCATTGGCTGACGAGTCAGTATATCCCCCAAGACACAAAGCATGCTGGGGAAGCACTAACATTCCACGGATTTAAACTACAGTATCATATACACAAAGAAACCCTATTAGAAACGTTGTGCAAAGAGTCCCATAGGAAAAAAATGTATTGCAGAGAACTCCTATTCAAAATGTATTGCGGACAGTCCCCATTGAAAAACTTATTGTGGAGAGTGATTTTTTCAAAATTCTCCATTGTATTG
>JAIOUR011549891.1:0-12209 GCA_020711275.1 Calotes versicolor
CAACAGCTAGCTGAAGAAAAAAGGGAAGACGTTTATAATGTTGTGCCTTTTTGGCTGTACGTCAAAATTGTGGTTGTAAGTCGAGGGGAAATTTTGCAACTGCTGCTGGTTGTAAATCGAAATGATTGTAAGTCAAGCCAGTTGTAAGCCGAGGTACCACTTCAATGGTCCTCAAACTCGCCCCTCCAGGTATTCTTGGACTGTAACTCCCAGGAGCCCTTGCCATCACAGCTAGTGGTGAAGACTTCTGGGAATTTTAGTCCAAGAACATCTGGAGGGCTGAGTTTGAGGACCACTATACCACTGTATTCCGTCCTGATGTGAATTGTTAGATCTGTATCTGTGGCTAGTTTGGACTCAAACTTTAGCTTTTCACATTTGGCTGTTACCTGAACTGTCTGCTTGCTCGCCTGAAGCCTTTGTTTGGCTGCACGCAGCTCTGCTGTTAACTTTTTATTTGCTTCTCTAGACTTTCCAAGAGACGATACTGCAGTTGTTCTTGACTTCTGTAGGACAGCCAACTGCTGCTGTAAGGATGTAATCCGTCCCCAGAGCGAAATGGAGCAGCCCAGCTTCTGGATCACAACACCCCTCATCTTCTCTCTGTTGACTAAGCATTGATCACATTCATCACTAGTTCACACAGCAGATCTCCTTGGTCTTTGAAGAAATGAGTATCTTCTCCCAACCTTTTAATGGTGCACAGATGAATATCCTATTGAATCTATTCACACTCAAATCCCATCTAAGCAGCATGTCATATTTTCAGGTTTACACCATCATTCTTATTATCTTGCACCAATCGGAGGGTACACTTGTCTGATAAATTCCATATATGACACATATATGGTGTTCCCTTATAAATCAAACAGATTATGATTCCAAGCAGTCTAAACCGTACAATTCTTTACTGAAAACTGTTCATATTGACACATTTACATCACTTCAGAAAACATCAACGGTGTTAGCCAGATTAGTGAAAGGGGCTAGGCATGTACTAAAAAGAGACTTCAGAACACTTCGACAAATGCCCCATACCTTCTAACAGTCTTGTAGTTAAGACACTATTCTGTAAATAAAGATGTTCGGGACCTTCCCACTGCAGTGGTATCTGATACCAGCTGTCCTCAGAAAGAACATCAGACACTATCTCCAGCTTGAAAATTAGCCTTGTTCATTTTTTCCTTAATTTTAAGTGTGTTGATTTATTATACTGTATGTTTATAAATGACCATTCCCAGGACTACAATCAGAACATGGAGCACACAGCTACTAAATAATCAAATTAATACCTGGCTTTCCTCACTTAAAAGGCTTCTCTGTGTTATCCAAGCACAGATGCAAATACAATTTTGCTTTTAAAACTAAAACAAAAGACCTATGAGATTCTTACCTTTACTCGGTTTGACTGCTGACGTGAAGGCCTTTCTTTGTAAAGGAGCTACTTCTGTATTTTTGTTTTCCTACAGACACAAAAATATATACAAAACAGCTGCATGAACAAAGTAGGTAGATGTTTAAGACGTTATTGTCTATCTCCTTTTTCTCTACATCAAGAGGTTAATTAAGAAAGTATTGTGCTTAAAAGGAAAAATACAGCTTTCATTTCCTGAAAGTCTCGGACCCTGGATCCATGCTGCTATTGTTTGCACACAAATGACCTAGAAAGTTATGTCAGTTCAAATGTCCCATTACCGTGGAAGGAATAACTCGCACTTCCTAATAGATATGACTCCTCAGCATCCCCTAAAGGGAAAGGACATCCCAAAACATCTGTCTCATCTCCAAGCCACAGCATCTTGCATAGGAAGAAAAAAACAGAAAAGTGTAGCATAAGGAAATACCATTGAATATGGCAAATAAATGAACAGAAGGGTAGGGCCAAACATTTTGCCCTGTCCGTGTGATGCCCAAGATTCCTTGTGCCATCCAGCAAAACATAGACAGTAGCTATGTTACATCAAATGGCGAAGAACATCCTCCTTCCCTGGGCATGGTTCCTTTTCACAAAGTGAGTAACTCTCTTTTATGACCACTATTTCTCATTCTCTTTGCTATAATTAAGAATACCGAGGAGCACCCCAGGCACATTTAAAATGATGAAACTGTCTCCATGCCACCAATGTCTAACAGGAGTTCCGTGGTGTACAGGAACATTTCTCTGGCTTTCTGGGCCTTGAGGACGGGATCAGGTAACTGTGATGTTTTTGTATGGAGTCTCTATGTACTGCAGGGGTGTCCAAACTTTTTGCAAGGAGGGCCAGATTTGGTGAGGTGAACATGCGTGGGGGCCGACGGCGCTCATATACTCCTCCAGGTGAGGCTTCTTTCCATAGAGGGAAGTGCCGTGCCCTCTTCACAGAGGTTCAAAAGGGAGATTGTGGGAAGCCTCTCCCTCCCACTACTCCATGGGAGGGTCTTCCTGGCCTCCCCTTACCTGCCCTCCTTTTTTCTGAGGGGAGGGGAAAATAAACTCAGTTTCTCATTGGGATGAGTGACAGGCTAAGCAGGCAGGGAGAAGAGCCCGAGGGCCACTCAAAATTTGAAAAAGGGCCGCATTTGGCCCCCGGGACGGACTTTGGACATGCCTGATGTACTGGTACACACTATCTAGTACCTGCCCGTGTGCGGTGGACATTTGCCAGAGGAGGGTGAAAGGTTGAAGCGTAATCCCTCCCCACCCAACTTTGGCTTGACGTCACACAGACTGTTGCTCACACTGAACTGTGGGACTATTAAAAGAGTTGTTCTTATTAAAATGTTGTTTTTGAGTCTTCTTATCAGATTGCTTAGACCTGCACCCTGCGTTATCTCTTGATTTGTGGGGGAGAAACAGAAATAATGAAATGAAGCCTGTCTTACTGGAGCAGTTTTCTCACTGCTTTGTCCCACAGCTAGTGCTTCATGTTTTCTCTCAGCCAACTGAAGGACTCGCCAAACAATGTTGTGCCTCCCAAGAGCGCAAAGGCAAGATTGTTCCGAGCTTAAGAATGGCTCTTTAGAGCTCCAGCCGAATTCATCAATGGACCGGCACTGCCAATGACTGAGCGCTCACACTGAACTGGATTGAACTTTTAATCATGCCGAAGCTGCCTTGACTAATTTGTTAATGCTTTGTTTCAGTTTAAGATTGCCTTCAGGCAAGCATTTCAGAATGCCTTCAGCCCAAAGACAGGCATTCCTGGTCATAATGAGAACAGCAATTTCTAAGGCTTTTTTGAGTGCTCACTCTGCTCTTTCATCGTTCTGATTTTTAGAGAATCTTTTCTATGATTTGCACCTATGGAAGAGGGTTCTTGGGCTAACAGTTCAAATCCACATGGGGAGTACAGCCTGATCAGCACAGTCTGTGGTAAACTGTAGATTTTTTAAAAAATTGATGGGACCTGGCTGCAGCTGGAAATTCCCATTACTTCCTGGTTGAGGCTATGAAATTGCTGGGGAAAGATAGATCAGAAGAGGGAGGAATTATTTTATGAAAGCCTTGCCCAAACCCTGCAGAATTGTCAGATTTGGGTCTTTCTAGCCATTTGCGATCTAAGATTTAGGTGGCTTTCTTTAACACCATTTGAAAGTCCTCTGGCTGGAAAAGTCAAGAGAAGTACTGAATTTAAGTCTTGCTAACATCATATTCAGAGGGGCTGGGGAAGGAGAGAGACTGTTCTAGCAAGGGAATCAGTCCTTTTATTTGGTCTCTTGTGCTCTAGTCAGAGTAGGAAGCTGAGCCACTGCACTGAGCTGCTACACGTTTCAAAATGGCATCTTGTTCCTTTCTGACCATTCTGTGTGTTCTCGAGCAAACATTACACCTTCAGGGAAGAAGGTGTGTTATGTGTCATCCTTGTGGTTTGGAATTTGCTGCCAGAGTCACCAGAGATGGAAGAAGAGTGCCTCTCACAGCTCCCTTGGATTCCCAGTTGAAGCCTAGAATGGCACAGCAATACTGGTAGCTGGGTCTTCCTTTTCTCTCTCTCTAGCTTATGTTTCCTTCCTCCAGTTGATGGCTGGAGGTTCTGGGCTCCTTTGTCAGTATCATTGTGGTCCAAGAGAAATACTACCAGTGAGCTCCTGTTAATAAGGAGAGGTTGAAGCCCCTCTAATGGTTTCCATCCCCTTGGGAGGCACTTCCTCTTTAACACCCTGATTTCTTTCTTGAAGTGGTAATTTCCACATCCTGGAGTCCCACTTTGCAGTCCCACTCTGGCAGTAGCAGCTAGCACTAGGATACTCATGGCCCAGTTTGCAGTAGATTGGATGGAAGAACCCGATTCCATAGCAAAATGCCCCGCAGGTGTCAAAATGTTGGTTGAGAGCCCTGGGATGTCTTCCTCCACAGTCAGTACCACTAGACAGTGAATGGAAAATGAGATAAATGGGAATAATTAATGAAGAAAGGAGATAGAAATGGGAGAAGGGACAGAATGAAGAGATGAAAACAGTGAAAAAAGATGGGGGATGAGCTTCAATAACCTAATTAGAGTGAAGGCAAGGAATAGTGTTCCCAGATTATCCTCTTCTACCTGCAACTATTTCACAGGGTCACCATAAGTAAGAAGTGACTTCAGAACACATTATTACTCCAGTAGATTCAAATGAAAAAAGGTGCTTGCATCCAGAATGGGTATAGGCCACGGTGACCAAAGATTTGGCAAGGAGGGCCAGATTTGGTGAGGTGAAATTGTGTAGGGGCCGATGGTGTTCACAGCCTGCGGGTGAGGTGAAGCTTCTTTCCAGAAAGGGAAGCACCCAACACTTGAGGGGCTGCGCATGTATACATGCACCTCCCTCCTCAGAAAGAAAGGAATCACACTGCCCCCTCCCCAAAGAGAGTTGTAGAGGAGGAGGTGAAGCAAAGGGAACACACCCCCCTCAAAGTGCCTCCCCCACTGCTCCATGAGAGGGTCTTCCTGGCCTCCCATCCCCTGCTCTCCTTTTTTTCTGAGGGGGAAATAAACTCCATTTCTCATTGGGATGAGTGACAGGCTGAGCCGGCAGGGAGAAGAGGCTGTGGGCCACTCAAAATTTGAAAAGGGGCCGCATTTGGCCCCCAGGCCGGACTTTGGACTTACCTGGTATAGACTAATGGCACACTTTTAAGTTAGTTATGCAATTGGATCAATAGCGTCATATCAACACATTTTAAAGAACAGAAATGACAAGGATGATACACTACCCTATACTGGGGAACTGCACCCTTCACCTGCCGATCAAGAAATAGGGATATATTGATGACACAGTTTTAGATCTCTCAGAGTAAAGTACCACCATCCCCACATGAGTCACACACAGAGGGTACTGCATTTAATTATGCCATTTGCAAATATTAATGACATTAAAAAGCAATACATTTAAATGTTCTGACCTGAATTGGTACCTTTTTGTGATGTAACTGGCTTTGGCCTTCTAAAGGCACAGTATCTGGAGGTATCTGAATAGCTTCCATTTTATTTTGTTCCTGCTGATCATTTTTGTCTGTCGAAGAAATATTCTGTGATGCTTTAACCCCCTGGTTTTCAGAAGTCAGTATTTCAGAATCACTGAGGAAGGCATATTTGGAAAGAAAAAAACAAAAGTGAATCTTGCATATAATGGTCTTCCTAACGTCCAAAGGGCAGCTACACCGATTTACATAAAGCTAAAGTACATATTTGGTACAGCTGCCAGAAAGCAGGTATACAATGAAAAGTAATATTTCGGGATAATAACTAGGTCATTCCACTTCCTTTACTCCTTCCCTTTTGTGTTTTAATAGATGGATCCTGCCATAAGTGCGTGAGAAAGAAAGTAATACAGTCAAACTATATTCTGACACTTGAATTATAGACTTTAAATACTGCAACTACACTAAACATCAAGAATGGAATTTTCTCTTCAGAATAGGATAGGTATTAAGAAAATTCTAAAAAGCCACTACTTGTAGACAGGCATTTCATATATTACATTTTCACTGATACAAGCAATACTTCTTCCACAATACACGGTTTGTCCTGAAACGAATCAGATCCAGAAACATCTATGCTAGAATCTTCCTTGAATAGCATGGAAGATTTGCCTGGGACTATTTTCAAGTGCATGGGAAATCCTTTTCCATTTTCCTCAGAATTTAGAAGGAAGCTGAAGGAGTCATTTATTTATAAGCCTGAAAAACAATAATGCTCAGCCCCGTTTTAGGACCTTTTAAAATTTGTCACCAGGAAGCGCTCAGAGCTGGCACAGGTCAAGCTAGGACTGGGTGAAGTAGGCAACTGCCCGGGATATCAAACTGACAGACACCAAGTTCAACTGTGCTCTCTAGAGAGAGTTACGGTAGCAAAAAGCCACTGATCATAACCCTTCCCCTGCCCTGCCCCAAGATTCTTTCAGTTCTTTGAGCACTAACTAAAAATGTACTGTATTTTCTGGGCATATAATATGACCCCCTACTTTTCCTATTAAAATATAGGTTTTGGCCTATACTCGTTCTATAAGACAACCCCTCTTCTGAGGCAGTAGCTGATCAGAGGAATGAGAGATGGCCCTTTAGGAGGAAAGCTTTCTGGGTTAAAAAATTACCTGGTTTCAAAAAATAGGAGTGGAAATGCATTTCGGAAGAATCTCTGCTGAAGTTACTCCTTTGAAGAATGCCAGAAATAACGTGATCTAGAGCAGGGGTGCCCAAAGGTAGATCTCCAGATGTTTTTTGCCTACAACTCCCTTAACAGCAAAGCTAGTGCTGAAGGCTAGTGCTGATGCAACACAGAAAGTGGTGAAAGCTTCTGGGAGTTGTAGGCCAAAAACATCCGGAGAGATACCTTTGGGCACCCCTGATCTAGAGCTTTCCTTGTGATTATTATCTGTATATCTGTCATATAAGACGACCCCTGCTTTTGGGCGTGATTTTTAAAGTCTGAAATGTAGTCTTATACACAGAAAAATACAGCATCTTCTTTTAAGAAGCTTTTAAAAAATCTAACTTTCTAGCTCCTACAAACCTGACTCAGTAGACAGCTATGACACTCCTCACCGTGGGTGCTATTTATCCTAGTTCTGACCTTGCTTGCATCCAGTAAGATCATTTTGAGCATTGGTTTAGCATATCTCATAGTTGAAAATCTGCTCTGTTTCACTGGAACTCTGCACTGGAGACCGGGGAGCTATAAAGCCTCTATCAGCCAAAGCCTCATGAAAGACATGAACACACACGAACTGTATATAAGGCTTGATCAGACATATTTATCTGATCAGGAAATCTACAGTAAGAGTAAGGGCAAATTTTGGGTCCTTGTTCCTCTCTACTTAAAATAATTAGGAAAATGCATGAAATACATGAAGTCAGAGTGTATTCCTCCACTATGTGCAATTTTGTTTGATCCTATATCTAATACACAGAAAACAGTAGGATGACTTCATATATTACATTGGCTTCCCATCCGTTTCTGTGTTGACTTCAAGGTTTTAACCATGACATATGAAGCCCTAAACGGTTTAGGACCTCGGTACTTTGCAGAGCGTCTCCGCCCACAGGAAGCTACTTGTGTCACCCGTTCCACCTTAACCGGTCGGCTGAGGGGGCTCACACCAAGAGAGGCCAAGACAGAGAGGAGAAGGAATCAGGCCTTCTCGGCAGTAGCCTCCCTGTTGTGGAACACTTTCCCTCCAGAGATCCGACTCGCTCCCTCACTGGGAATCTTTAAGAGAAATTTGAAAATCTGGCTCTATAAACAAGCATTTCTGACGGCTGGAACATAAGCCCATCCTCTATGCTTTCTTCCTCCCCATCTTGTCTCTTGCCTTTGGTTGTTTGTTTGAGTTTTTTTATGCTAAATAATAATTAATAATGTTAATTTTATAGAGTTTTATTTAGGTGGTCTTTGTGCATTTATATAACATTTGTGGATCCATTGGATGTGTACACTGCCCAAAGTAGGCATGTTACTAGATGGTGAGGAATAAAAGTGAAATAAATAAATAAATAAATAAATAAATAAATAAATAAATAAATAAATAAATAAATAAATAAATAAATAAATAAATAAATAAATAAATATTACACTATAATAAATATGTATAGCATAGATCCATTGATTCAATTGGATTCACCAAAGTATTGAATTACCTTTCAGAAACTGACTGAATAACAACCTATGTTTATAACAATTACAACAGTGTTGATTTTTAACCTCACTGTGGTCACTGGGTCATTAATATTGCGCATGTGACTAAATACTAGCAGTGGCAAGACCTTTACAAAAATCAGCATTGCCAAGGTAGTTAATATTATTTCTAACTGCTATGTTACAGTCCTGCTGCCACTGTTCATTAGAGTGGTTATTTCCTCTGGCAGAATCTGAAGCTGACCACTCTAATTATGTTGTAGTAGAATAAATCTGAAAGCTACAGAATGAACACATCATCAAGAGAAGAAACTATATTCAAGGCTGGAAGAATCCCAATCTTTCCAAAATGTTATGCAGATCGGGGGGCAGACTAGTAGGGCAGAGTCCAGTTGTCAAACCTTGGGAGCAGATTTGAGAGGGCACAAGGGATTAGAGGGAGAACTGGACATAGCCAAGAGCTGCCTCCTGCTGGAAGCTATTCGCTACTAAGCCATTCACCAGCAGATGGAAACTGACTGGATTCTACTCTGCATACACAGAACAAAGAACTTTACAGATGAGAAAACAAATGGCATTACTGGGGTGGGGGGTCACGGGTTCCCTCCAGACAGAGTTCTCTAAGCTGAAGATCCAGACTTGATCTCAACCAAGTGGAGTGGGCTCAGGCACAAAATGAGTTAATTTGTTTGAATACCATGAACAGCGTCCGATCTGACTTCATATAACCTGAGATTGATGAAGGCGCCAGACAAGCCATCTCAAATAATGCAAAGCAGTCCTACAAATTGGTTCAATTTTACAATATCAGTAAGATTTATTTTCGCACATGAGCTATACTCTCTTAGGAAACTTGGGAATTCTCCTGGCAATGTGCATAGTATACTAAGGCTCAGTGGGCTAAGTCTAAAAGCTGATAATGTTTTTTCCTGATACGCGGGTTCCCCAAGTGGGAAACTGAGAAATTTTACACCAACTGGCCTCTTGCACACTATGGAAACATTTTTTAATGTGGCATCTTTTCCATTCGGAGACTGGTGCTTGCTGACCACTTTGCACCTCTGCACTTATGCAGTTATATTTACCTTTACATGGCTAATTTTCTGCTGTCATTCAATTAAGGTAGCACAATGACTGTGTAACATGAAATACATGCAATAATTAGTGCGGATAGTCCTTAATTTAAAGGACGTTAAACAGCTTGTAGACATCTGCTTGCATGCTGAAATGGGTCATTCAAAATTTATCTAACTAAATTAAGAGGGGGGGGGAATGTTTCTCCTCCCGGGTCGGCATGTCACAAGATAACTAAACCGACTTCGTAGGCTTGCCTGGGAATCCTTAGCTGTCAGCGGTGAATATGCAAAGGGCCAGCAAATTAAATCAACCTGCCAAACTGTCAATTTCAAGCCTCATGACTGCATGAAAATAGCATCACTGGAAGAAATCAAGCATTGCTTCTTTTGGGTTTCCTGGCACCTATTCAAATACTCATGCAGTTGTGGCTAATTTTGCATGCAAATTTCAGTCAATAAACTCAGAACAAGACCTCCCAAGATATTTCAAAGGCTCTGACAGTATTTTTTCTGAATACCAAATCGACAGTAGTTGAAATTCAATCTCTATTTGTGAGTGCTTTACATATGCACAGTGTCCCCTCTACACAGCTCAGCTAATGAGAGCCATACCTGCTTTCACTCACATCTTCCCAGCCGTCCTTACTGAAGTTCTCAAATGCCCTGCTCGTAACCTTGATGGACTGACTGAGAAGAGACGGGTGATGCTGCACCAAAGTCTTTTTCTTCCCTGTGTTCAACTTAACTTTGGCGGTGGCCCTCTTGCCTCTGCAGTGCCCATGGGTGGCTTCGCCTGTGGCTGTGGCGCCTGGCCTCCTTTCTCTGTCCAGGGAGCTCTGCAATTGCTTCACTTGACTCAGCAGAGCCTCATTTTCATGTCTCAGTGAGTTTGCGTCCACTACTTGCCTCTTCAGAGAGGTGACCTCTCTCTCCAGCCCATCGATCATTAACTGAAGCTCCCCTTTGTCCTTCTTGAGTTCTGTGATCTTTTCCAGCAGTTTCTCCAGCTCCTTCGCCTTGGCCTCCATTTCCTCTTGGTCTTGCTTAAGCAATTCTTTCAGGTCATTTTTGTCCTCAGTTAACCCTTTATTAACTTCCTTCAGCTTCCTCGACTCTTTCTCAAAACACTTTACCCTTCTTTCCAGTTGCAACACCTAATTCGTGAAAAAACACATTTCTCTTTTAACCTTTTAAATGTTAGTCAATCTGTCCGTTATGTCTTCACTTCCTATATCAAAATAAAATGACGTTCAATACAAGGACAAAATCTATTTCAAGTACTTAATTGAAAAATAGTGTAGATGAATACATTTTGACTGCAATAATGCATCTGTTACACAAAGGGCAGATGGTACAAGAAGTTAAATCGTCGACAAAGTGACATAGAATTCTAAGTAGTAAGATACAAAGCAATCCCAGACTAACATAGCAATTGCCTCTATAACTAAACTGCATCAATAGTTAAAACTTCAGTGATCTTTTTTTGTATATGTGCAAAAGCTTTATGAATTTAGAGTAAACAAATATGTTCCTGTGAAGGGATAATCTCCAATGGTCTGAAAAAGGCTGGTGTAAAGAAACTGTTCTACCTACCAAACATTGCAAATCCTTGTATATTCAAGGCAGTTCCTCTCAACACACCTTATGGTCCAGAAACTATCAATCAGTCATATTTATGTCATGGAAGTGAAAAAAGTTATGGTAGAAAGTTGTCTATGTCCTTTATTAAGGCATTTGATCGTTATGCTGGTAATGTAAATAAAATAAAATAAAAATAAAAACGATGTGTTACATTTTTTATAGTGGCTACAAGACGTCTGGTTTTGATAAAGACCAGACTTTGAATGCTATTTGTCATGGTCACCCAAAGGTGTTATGCTCTCTGTTGGTCAGCACTGGAGGTTTGAAAGAAGAGGCACCATACCTAATGTCAGTTATTATATTAGGGGATAGCTACTGTTCTTACCCATAGTTGCTTCCTGCCATAAGCTAGCCATTTACATTTGTGGAAGACATCAAGCTATTCATCACGTCACTCTCAACCTGGGCAGTACATGTTACTTTGGTTAGGAAACCATATACGAGTCCTGGGGCTTTTCTCTCAGTTATTTATGTCAAATTAGCCAGTATCATAAACTATTTCTAGGCAAGACGCCTGAAGCCTTTTAAAGTTGTAAAATAGAATCTTCTTTATTTTGAGGAGGACTAAATCATTTACAGTAGCTGAATGGAAACAACGCATGTCTCCTAGGTTTGTACCCTGTGCTCTCATGTTAACACCTTATATCCTTAGAGATATAAACGAGAGGGTGCCTGGCAAACAAAATTACTCGGAAAACACAGATGATAGGTGTGACATCCTCTACTGTATTCCTCACATTATTTCAATTACGCACTCTACCTTAAGATAAATGAATGTGAGCATTTTCTGTTCTACGTTATTACTTTAACATGATGTTTGTCATTCAGTAATAACGAGATGACAGCCTTCATTACCTGACCATATGGCAAGTGTTAGAAGTATACGCAATCGCATCATCTGCTGTGAATTACTGCACTTCCTACAAGCTAATTCACAAATGTAAGATAAATGGACCCGGTTCTAGCGATATTAAGTCACACAAGGTCCTGCCTATTCAATTTAAGCAGACTTCTAAAACTTCAATTTAAGTTGCTCAAGAAACAGTCAGGGATCGCAAAGCAGAAAGATACTTTGAAGAATATTTTCTGGAACAAACAAAACATATGGTAAAACACAGCCTCTTAAGTGAACAGCTGTTAACAAGAGAACTATTTGAACTAACAAATACCAGTTTTAGAGGTCTAAAAAGAAAAGCAAACAAATGATATATCCCTCCCCTGCACTGTTTTTTTTTTGGGGGGGGGAGGGGGAGCAGGGGACATTCCCATTACTAGGACCATACTTTACAGTACAGCATAAAATAGAACTGGGCAAAGCAAAGCAAAGCATTCTGCTTATAACACTTACAGCACTCTCTGGGCAGCTTACAATTCAATTATGCAGACTACACATTGCCCC